>KQ435754.1:549304-565312 GCA_001276565.1 Melipona quadrifasciata | reverse complement strand
TGATAAAAAAAAAGAAAAGAAAAATAAATTGAAATATTATTTTATTTCTATCACATTATAATCTTTTCATTATTTTTTAAAAACTTATTTTAATATTTGGTAGTATTATAAATATTATTATTGAAAATTAAAATAATTCTCGACAGTAAAAGCAAATGCGTTTGTATAAAACTTTGAATTAACTATAACTAAAGGTGACAAACGCTGATGTACAATATACACCTATCGTACAACAGGAAATTGTGCATTTATTGGATCGATGAATGCTCAGACAGTTTGACATAATTTATTACGAAATGTAATTAAATTAGACATAAGCTCATAAACGATATAAGCGTAATTAAATTAGGTATAAGCGATATTGGATGTCGCTCTCAACGTGACAATAATCCGACAATAATCGACTGAAAAAACCAAGAGAATGTATGATTTATAATATCATAGTCACCATATTGGTAGAATATTTTTTAGATTTAAAAATTAGAAAATGATTTCAATGATTTAAAAAATATTTTTTCGAATATTACAAAAAGACTTATGAAATTAATGCTCAATCGATGCGTTTGTATCTACACAATAAAATATATAACGATGCATTTTCTAATTGAATCAAATGTTCAGGAATATTTTCACGCCTACAAAATTTTTGTTTTATCAGTAACAAGTAATGACAGTCTTATAATTGCACTTTTTGGTATTATAACAATATAATATTTGGTATTATAAAAAATAGACCTTATATAGATAGAATTAAATACGTATATATTATACTTGTTTTCTTCGAAACAAACAATGAAAAATTAATCATAATTTCAATTATTGTTTTTCTTTTCTTTTCTTAATCTTTTCACTTTCGTCATTTTTTAAATTACATTTGATAATATTTATCCAATCTGTTCCTTTTCGAAATTATATTTTTCAGGCAAGATTTATTAATTAATATTTTATCTCCATAAAATCACTTTTTTAAAATTTTTACATAATTAAATCTCATTTGCTCCAATTTAACATATTTTTCTTATAAAAATAATTGCATTGTGTTCTAATAAATGAGCATATACGTATATCTTGAACTGTAACTAATTTTATTTTAAACCGTAAATTCATCGTGTAATTTGATACCTGATTGTTCAAACTTGTTTTACAAAAAGGAAATGCACGATTTCTTTAACAATGAAAGATCAAAGAGGAATCATTTCCCTCATATTTTGCTGTAATATAATATCTCTGAAGAGAAAAGAAATGCTCTGCCAGCTCATCTGATATGTTTCGTGAAGAAGCGTTAAAACTACGACGGCCGAAGAATTGTTTGGTGATGAAGATATCAAATCACTCTTGGAACTTTTTTTTGTTAAAAAAAAACAAGAACGCGGAATCATGAAGTTGCCTAAAAGATGACAAAAGATAATCGAACAAAATAAACAATACATTGTCCAACAAGTTCTTCTATTTCTCATGAAAAATTCGTCTTTCATCTGCACACAAAAGAACGCAATTACTTTTTGGCCAATCTAATATAAAATGTGTAAGATCGTGATATATAAAAAAATTGAACATCTATATCTGACAATGAGAGTAGTTTGATAAGGCAATTGAATCGAAACTTAGTCTTAGTTTACACTGTGTGAATTTGACACCAAAGGACAAATAAAATTGGAAAGATGAAGATTAAAAAAAAAAAAAGAAGAATAAATACTCTTATACTTATTGGTTGGATTGAGACGATTATAGCCGTTTGATATAATTTTAATTTAAACTGGTGCGAAATTAAGCCGATTCCCTCTTTCTCTGAATGTTTGCGGTTTAATGTACCCTAGAGAGAAGCGAAGATACAGTCGGTTTGTTCAGCCCCAGCTCGTTTCCGAGTTATTGCGTGAAATGTTTTCATCAGTTTCACCGGCTAGCCTCTTGCGAAAATGAAGAGTTACGACCTGCTAGTGTTAAGGAAAGTGGTGTACTTTCTTTGGTCACGCAAAATCGAAGACTGCGATTTTCCACATACATTTATGTTACTCTGTTTCACTGACATTTTTATTACTACAGCATATATTTATGTTACAAATGTTACGCTAATTTAATAATTTAATTACGCAGAAATTTAATAATTTAATAAAGCCGTATATATAATTTAATTTTCAAACATAAAAAATTAAATACAATGAATCAAATTCTGTTTTTAATATTTTATTTTTTTAGACGATTAATTATATTCAAAAATGTTTTAGACAAAAATTGAATAGTTACGAGAGGGACATTAACTGATACTGCTGTTACGAATAAATTCCACGAGCATTACTTCGAATTATTTTAATTAATATATTTCTTGAACTAATGGCTTTTTTGGTATAAATAATTCAATACTTTTTTTCATAAAAAATGACAAACTGAATCGATTAGTTTATTCAGAAATACGCGATTTCATTTAAACGAACAAATTTGAACGTTTATGAATCAACATTAAGAGATAATAATTACATCAATTAATAATACTCCTCTATTGAATGGAAACCATTCAGTTTTTGTTTAGAATATTTTTGGATATAACTAACTCACCCGGTATAAAATATCTAAGATAATTCGAATACTATTTGTTGCAATATTTAGTGAAAAAATGTATTCAATTTCTGTAATTGCGTTTACAAAAATATGAATCATATTTATTAAAATTTTCTGTCTATTTATAAGTAATGGAATTAATGTCGAATTAATTAAAAATAAATTAGGCAATAGAATTAATATAACACGTGCTTTGTGCATTTTCTAAATAAAAAAGTTATTAGTAGCATGATTGACAAAAAAGGTGATTTTATATAAAAGAAATAAGCCGAAGACATAGATTAAAATGCTTTTATAAAAATAAATTATTTTTAACATGATTACTATTTTTCATTCCGTTCAACTTTTATTTCTAGAATCACGTAAAATTAATTGTACAATTTTAGGAAATTACAAGCATCGATAGTTATTAAAAGTTTTACAAAATTAAACGTCAAAATATACTAAAAGAAAGTCATAAAAATTTCCATCAATACGAAGAATAAAATTATGTATAATAATATATATAAATAAATAGCATAAACAATATCTCTTCAAAAGACATTTCCAAAAGAATAAAAATCCTCTTTTATTTTGCCTCTTTATTTTGTTTTGTAAAAGAGAGTTAGCTGTTTTATAAACAACCCAAATTACTTGTTTTATTGCAATTCAAATTGTCGTGTTGAAGCATTATCTGTTTTATAAATTTATTAGATTTACAGATTTCTCGTGTCTTACTTTTATTTTATATTGTATTCTAGAAACGTGAGTAAAGGTAATAGACTACAATAAAGTTGACATGTTAATTAAGTGCGTGTCTATGAAGCAAATATTTCTCAAAAGACATCATGTAAGAAAATCTCATTTAATATAATGGTTTTACTCTTTTATGCGGAATTGCGTAATATCTTGGTATTCTGTCTTGGTAATCTGTCTTGCGTAATATATTGTTATATATATTTGTCTGTTATCAAATTATTAATTAACTTTTAATTAGCTTTTAATCTAATAAATATAGGGATATGGCAGGACTCTACGCGAGAGAGATTCCACGTGAAATATAAATAAAAATAAAAGAAAAAAGAATAAAATTTTTTCGTTCAAAAAAAAAGGCTCTGTTTTCGAGAAAATTGAAAATTGTTTGTTTGTTTTTGATTGTTTTTAGAATTAGGTATGTGTACCAACAGGCATTAGGTGTGTGATACTTAATTTTTTTGTATTATTTATATTACTATATTATTATTTTTATTTTTTTATATTTATATTTATTGAAAATATTTTTGTTACGTGTACAAATCCTTGCTCTTTGAATCAAAGTGCCGTGGATTACTGTCACGTTATTTTGCTTATTTTGCTTATTTTGCTTATTTTGCTTTATTTGATCGACAGCGTGTATAATTTTTTCTTTAAACTACACAAGATTACTGCTTATCCACGTCTAGTGGAATATAAAGAATTGTTTACAAGACGTACGATCTATATTGCATTGCGAGTCAAATGCTCGCGAACTCGATAAATTTTCAATTCGATTATCTCGAACGAAAAAATTTTATTCTACTTTTTCACGTAGAAACCTGCTTGAATGTACATATCAGGCGTTCTATTTGCACAACATATTATATAAACAACTTTTTTCTTTAAGGGATTGTGATTGCATGGTTAATTTTATCTTTCATATTGCTTCCATTTTGTCGTATTTCGGCGGAATGTAATTTAAACAAAAATTTGAAATAAACAGAAGCATCCTTAACAAGTTATTAAAATTTGCAATTTTTCCTTTTCTAAGATATATTATATAAGTATATAGTAAATTCGAGCTTTATTTGTATCATGTTATTTTCTAGTTTTACATTTCTCTTTTAACGGTGGTTATTTCATGGTTGTAACTAGAAAACAAAGAAGAAATTTTACGCGACTTTAAAGTTCACGTTGTAAGAAAAATATTATAACATTCAATGCCGATTTTTAAATATTCTATTCCAACACAGCGCATGAATTTATTCTTGTTAAAGTTTTATCAAATAGATGAGCGATAACAGGAAATGTCAATTTATCATTCAGAATTAAAAAATTTTTAAGATAAATTATCCTTGATTCATTTTATGCATTATGTTATGTGTTATGTAGCTATAGTTGATGTACATATGCAAGTTGAAAAAATATTACGCACGTATGTTCGGTATTGTGTATATAAACTTCATCGATTGGTATTTCGATGGCTGTAGACAGCTAAAAGATAATGAAAAAACACTTACGTTCAAATTTGATAATATTCTTAAAGGTAAGGATGTTAGTTACTTACTATCCCTGGCAAAAAGTTTTCGATCAAACACAAGTACTTGAACTAAAATTGAAATCTTTGAGGTACATGTAAAATGTTATTTGAAATATGTGGAAAACTAGAATCAGCGGTATCAGTTGAATTCTCTTTCATGAAGAATTACAATGTTTTTGAATACTTGCGTTTGATCGAAAACTCTGCCAGAAGCAGTACTAAAGTGCGGATTTTTATGCATTTATGAAAAATTGGAAGGTGTAAAAGTATACATATAATATGCTCATAATATGCAAAAATATATAAAATACTCAAAGAGGATTAATAATTATAGTAATATGTAAAAGAAACACAATTTTCTATTTAAATTCTATTTCCTTAATTATCTATTTAATTATCCATAAAAATTTGAAAATGTATAGAAATCCGTAGTCTAGCTATTATGAAAAAATAATATAATAAAAAATGTAGCTATATTCTATCTATAACGTCAGTGTTGCAGAATTTTATTTTTACATTATGAAATATACTTGTTTGCGCGCATGTGATATCAGGGGGTTTTCCCCTCGGTGGTAATTCTAATGTCGCGAAAGATGACCTGTGTTGTTTGGAAATCGATCTAATTCTAACTTGCAAGTGGAAGGAAAGCACGGACGCTCTCTCGGTTCCCTTTCCTTCGGCTTCGGGAAATCGCGGGCCCAAGGTGGGGCACGAAGGGCGGATGCCCGTTGCCGTTTTGGGTGATCTTGCGAGCCCGTGTTTCGCACGTGTTTGGAAAAGTTGATTCCACGTTTAAATCCACGGCCGAGGGCCTTGTTTTCCATAGAACAAAGCTCAGCCAGACGACGAGTTGGAGTCTCAGGTCACTTAAAACACACAAACTTTCCCCGACGCGCCTGCACCTAGGCGTGGATATTGTAGGATGGAAACTCTCCCGGACAAATAATATATTATAAAAATACGAATTAATATAAATAAAAATATAAATAACACACAGTAATGCAAAGTAAAGATTAATGCCAAGTAGAAATTACACATGTATATATATCATGAGGACATTAAAAAGTATCGTAAAACTACTATTACTGCTTTTGATAAACATGCCGTTATCTTATGCAAGACATGAATATTAAATCCTACGTGAAGCGGTTATTTTATGGTGTCCATTTGGACTTCAATAAAATCTGCGAAATTAATTGTAAATAATGTTTTTGTTATGAACAAAACTTTTCACATTTAATTGAATTGAAAGTTAAAATCACGTAAAATTTTTATCGTTCAAGTTTATTCGTATTGTCTATTTGTGTTGTTTGACAGAAGGAACTAATATGGTATGTAGAGACTTTTTCAACATCTTAAAAAGCCATAAGATTAGATTTATGTCGCTGTAATAACTCAGCCTGTCAACAATGATATCGCGTAGTTTCTTTCATTCTTTTTCTTACGATGACGTAAAATTTATATAAATTATGGTTAACAGAACGATTAATGAAATTTAGGTAATGGTAATTTTAATAATCGTTTACAACATACTTTCGAGTATTTCTTCTCGAAAAATGAGAAAGTGTCAAAATAAACGGAATATTATTTTATCATTATTTTCTCATTAATTATACTTTTTCGTCAAGCATTTTTTTCTTTTGTTGATTATCAATTTTCGAATTGTTGCGTCGAAGCATTTGATTTCAAACCGGATAAGATTTAAAAATTTTTCCGGACTTTCTAAAATCACGAAACATGCGAGTTGACGTTTGTGACGTGTTTCGATTTTGTTTTATGGCACATACAGTAACGTCGTAAAAATTTATAGTTTAGCATTTGACTATCAGAAGACAGTGCTGTTGCAAAATCGTAATACTGTTTGTTTCTGTGCAGTTTATTTTATGTACTTTATATTTTGTTTATATGTTTTATCTCTCTTACGTTTAGTATTTCAAAACTATTGAATGTAATAAAGAAATGACAATATTTGGCAACCAAGAGACTTTTCTTGCGGCAGGAAAGAAAAAATTATTTTATTTCCCAAAATTTTTATTTTGATGAATTTTTTTTTGAAAACCTTTTTGTAAAAAACCTAATCTTTTTTTTAAACCTGCATAATGTTATAATTTACATATGGGGGGTTCAGAAGCCAATCAATGTAAGTCTCATTAAAAATGAATTATGCTATTCAAGTACGCTTTTGTTATCAAAATCTTCAATTAATGGAAGAGTTTGAATATTATAATGTAATCAATACAATGTTATAGCTGAGTTATTTCATCGACTGAAAGTTTTGATAATAGAAGTGTTTTTGTACGGCACACGTCATGTTTAATGGAAAATGACTTACGCTGATTAGTTTTTGAATTCTCCATATATGCTTATCATCATTTTATTTTAGAGTAATAAAAGAGACAATAAAAGGTAATAAAAAAAGGTAAAGTGATAAAAAAAAATTCTACGGCTTTTTTTATGAAAGAAAAGAAAAATGTTAAAGATATAAAAAATTATTCGTTAAAATAAAAATAACTGTTTCTGGTAAAAGAAAGAATTTCAATATTCAAAATTTTCTTTTTTCTGGTTATCTAATATTTGAATAAAATGGTACAAATATAAAAAGAAAGAATAAAAAATTAGTAAATTAATTTATAGCAGAAATCTATTTATTGAAATTCTGTAATATATTTTCTTTTAATATAAATTTAAATTTACCGGTATGTCAGTTGTAAATATTTTCGAAGATCAAATTTTCATTCCAAAAATGTCAAAAAAAAAGAAGATAAAATACTTCAGTTTTAAGTTAATATACTTTTATATTCATGGTTTATACATTTTGTACTTATATTTTTTCTTTACTTCTTAAATATGTATCTTTTAGAATTATCACTTAATTAAAATCTGAATATGTAGAATTTAAATGTTGAAAATAATTTTAAATTTATGATATATATGTATTTTATCATATAATTTATAATAACCTATAATTTATAACATCCAAATAATTTTTATCTCAAATATTTACCTATAATAAAATTTAAATTGTATAAGAGTTTATAGTTAAAAATGTTATTGTATTTACGTCATCTTTTTAACTAAATAACATGTGACGTGATTTCTTGTAGAAAAACTAAGGAAGAACATGGAATAAAACTTTTTTGTTCGAGAAATTCGAAGATTCATCAAATATGCTTGTATTTGACTAATTAATGTTTGGCTAATAAATATTTGAAAAGTAGAACAAAATATTTTCTTTAAATGCTTCATTTATCAAGCACACGTATACCAGATCAATTCTGAAGTAAACATGCTCAAAGTCAAATCAAGATTTTCTTTACATTTTTTACTTATTTTCTAGCAGCAGATTTAATCTTAATTATCTTCGAGATTCACGAACTAAAACAAATAACAATTAATTTTACGAAACCTTTATTGCAACATTTTACATATTACAAGCACTTTTAATATAATGGAAGTTCATAGTTACTAATTGTGAGAACATAAATAAGTATTGTTTTAATGTAATTATTGCATTAATATAATGATGATTTTATGATAATGATCTAATGGTTGTATCATTAAAAATTAAAAAGTCAGTCGCTCCTCGAGTATAGTTTCTATATTTCATTTTTCATCCTGGAGAAAATCTTCATTTGTGAATCTTACACATTGTATAATAATCGATGTTATTCAAAATATGTATATCGATTCGATATACATCATTTTAGCCAGACTAAAATTTTTATTTTGGTCTTATAGTATATTTATGTAATTCTGTTCAACTATTCTTTTGACAAGCATTTATGGGGTTCCATAATGTTTCGAGACCCGACGCTCGTAGCGTCATCAGTGTTGGAATAAATCCGCTCCTATTATTTTCGCATCTGGAATAACTTTTTATTAGTTATTCACACCTACCCAGCGTAAAATTAATCAATTCTCTCGAAAACTAACTCTGAGATGTTTTTTTTTTCTTTTTTTTAACAATGCTGCTTGACACTTCCCTTGACATCCTGTTTTTATAATGTAAAGCGCGTTTCATAGATTCAAAAGAAAAATGGAGTTTATTAAAACTGACCTCAGTTAGAATTTTATGCAAACTTCTATTGTATTACAATTCGTGCCTTTTTTTTTTCGTAACGCAGGACGTTTCAAAAGTTGAGTCAAGCGATCGTGAAATGAATATAAATTCGATCGCGCCGCCATGCCGTCTCGGAATTTCCGGCATTGTCACTGCGCTACCACTCTGCAATTTATATTCCATCTTCGTTGCTCTTTCGACGATTTAACGAGGTCATTGTATAACAAAAATTTCTGTATATTGATTGACATCAACTAAAGACAAATCTAGAATCACTTTACATTTCGTTGATTAATATTCTACGTAAAATATATATTTAAATGATAAATATATAATATAACATACGTAACGTACATAAAGACACTAAGAAAATTTCTTTTTATATATTTTTTTAAAGGTTATTTTGTAAATGTAAATTTGCAAATTTGAAAACTGATTTAATATAATTTTTTCATAGTTTCATTGTGAAATATAAATAAATTAACAATAAATTGATATACATACGATAAACATTGCGTCACGAATTACGAATAATAATATTTCCAAAATTTAGATATACAGAGTGTGTAATAATTGACGTTACAACTGAGTAGAAAGTGAAAAAATGAGTCGAAAAGAAAGAATTAAATTTTTTTATTTAAGGCTTTGTTTTGGAGAAAATCAAGTTTAGAAATTTATTATCTATAATTTAAATTTAATTGATTAAGTCTGGAAAAAATGAATAAACAAGAGGTTATTCGACTTGCGAAAATAAATCAAAGTGTAGAATTCAATTTTTTCATAAGACATTTCGAGAAAATTATATATAGATTTGGGAATTTATTAAGTACACAATTACTAAATCGATTTTTAACTAAACACATTCAAAATCTGTTTTTTTAAAATGAGATCTTAAACGGAAAACTTTTATTCTTTATTTCTCGCATATTTTTTTAGATAAAGTCACTCTTCTAACAATTATTAATTTCTACCTAGTCTAAAATTAGACAAATCCGAATATGTTTAAAAAATTATCAAGTCTAATTATCTCGAAAACGAAGCTTCAGATGAAAATATTTTATTACTTCTTTTCGATTTACATATTTTTTTACACAGAATTATCCTACATCCTGCTACATAATTGTACCACTAGTTACCGGACATCCTTTATATTCAGTTTTTTATTAAGTAATAACTGCATTGTTTATTTTAAAAATGGTATAAATTTGCTTGTTTTTAAATCGAGATATTTCAGGATTTGTGTTTTAACGTGTATAGAAAAATTAATGCCAACTTAGAGAAAATTTACTTACTAATTTACTATTTACTATTTAATTTTCATTTACTGTTTAATTTTTAATTTCCTATTTTAAATTTTAATTTGCCATTTCTCATCTCGAATGCTTATATTTTTCTCAGTATAAATAATGTCACATAAACGTTAGTGAATCGCCATTTTTCATTATTGTAAAGTGGCTTATGCCACTTTCGAAATAAACGACTCAATTAGAGAAATTGTATACTCAAGATATAAAACAAGAAAAAGTAAACAGTACTGTTCCGACAGTTGAAGCGATAGAACGTAAATAACAGTAGCTCGCTCCGCGGACGAATGTCGTAAATACGTGTGACAGTGTATTCTAGCGAGTGTACCGTATTGACAATAGTAGTGTGGTGACACAAACACTTCTACAGATTACCGACGCGGGTATACGTACTCTGTGCGTATCACCATGTCGCAGACAGAGAACCAATGCAATGATACACCCAACTTCTGAATCTTAACCAAGCCGACAGAAATCAAAATATCCAAAAAATTGGAATTAGCCAAAGGATCCCAAAAAACAACACGTCCGAATCCAAAACTTCATACGCTAATATTACCAAACAAGAATACTCCCCAACCCAAGATCAAGCCATTATTTTTCAATCTATTGATGGTATTACCATTAAAGAATACGCCCGAGCAATTGCAAACAAAATAGGATCCAAATTCTTATCAAGGATTTCAAACGGAAGAATATATATGTACTTAGACAGCAAAGAAACGATCATAAACCTAACATCTAAATACAAAACAGTAGTTAATACGATATAAAACATCTAAATAATACGATAATAAAACATCTAAATACAAAAACGGAAAGCATCTAAATACAAAACAGTAAATAATACAAACATAGAAATCCGCCCGATGGCGTTACCGGCCCAACGAATTATATAATTATGTCAGATGTCGCACCTATAATCCCCAATTCAGCAATCGAAAATATGTTCACAAGGAATAACATCAAACTATATTCAAAAATAACCCCATTAAAAGCAGGAATCACCGATCCAGATCTGGCATATGTATTAAGCTTTAGAAGGCAGGTCTATGTAGATCCAGAAGACGTAAAGAGAATCCCGAGCTCCTTTCCTATTACGTTAGAAAATAACACTTTTAGAATATTCGCTACCACAGAGAAACAAACATGATTTAACTGCAACCAAGAAGGACACATTGCTAATCAATGTCCAAACAACGCAAATTCAAACGCATCCATCCTTCAAATAAACTCAAACACAAATTCCCTTCCACCTCCCCCCACCGACGATCTTTCAAAAGAAGCAAAACCAGAACCCCCGAACACAATCAAACTCATAAATCCAGCAATCCAAAGTACTCTTAACCAAATCGAACACAAGGAAATAACAATGGAAGATACTTTAGGGAACTGTAAAGTATTTAAAGACTCTGGATGCAGTTGGAAAGGAGAGAGAGAGAGAGAGCAAAGGCGATTTAATGCGCGTTTCGTCTCGGAGTCACTGCCTAGACTCATCAGTGGGGCTGATGGCAGCGACTCCTTACCCCAGACGTTTGTTGTTATAACTACCCCCCGCTAGGCTGGCCCGATCCTCCAGCCTCCACCTTCCAGCGAAGATCGGTAGGACCTCGACGCTAGGCGCGCAGCCACTTGCGGCTTGTGCTAGTCGAGTGTTCGAAACTCGTAGTCGAGGAATCATAGGGCCGCTACAGATACAATTGCAAATAAAACAGGAAACAAAAGGCCGCTATTCATGTGAATGGAATAAGGGACGAAGTAATATTAAAAATATATATTGAACAAACATAATTAGATACAAAACAGTAAAGCTTTAGATTCCTCACTCTCTCGAACACTCACTCTCTTCACTAGTCTGAACTCGCTATTCTCTTTTTTCAAATCATCACATCATGATTCCTTCTCAACGAATGAATTTTCCCCGGCACCATCCAGAAACAAAACACAGCACACCCAGGCACGACACACATATACATGTACATCTACACCACAGACTACACTTGCATTCATACACATAAAGCCAACACACTCACAATTGATATCATCAGAAGAAAGCAATCCAAATCCGGTAAATCCAAGCGACAAATATTTCAGACCCAAAATCCACCAAAAAACTACACAAGGAGATCTAATCTAATTTCTAGGAAACTAACGATCCTTATCCCCCGCATTTACACTGGATAAAATTGATGATATACTAGAATGAGCCAAAAACTACATTGAAGATAAGAATTACAACCACATACTAAATTACATTCAGCTTAAAAGTTTCCTAGAAAACGCGATTACAGCATCAATCCCGATAGAAATCGCAAAAACATACACGATCAATACCCTAGCCCTGGCCGAAATACTAATGAGAATTCATCCCTCATCAATTGCAGTTGGAAAAATAGAATACATAGGCTCCACAAAAAGATAACCCAAGACCCGTCAAAAAAATCAACCACTAGCTGATCATTGGAAACAGAGAGCGACTCCTCTTAAATACAAATGAAATATATAATTCAGTGAAACATAAACGACTTTTTCACATACTACAAACAACTTCAGATACTCCTAAAACAATATGATCCAATTATTCTTTGCCTACAAGAAACAAACTTCAAGAAACACCAACACCCAGGACTTAAAAAATACATTACGTTTAGCAAAAAACAGAAATTGCGAATACCACGCAAGCGGGGGAGTCAAAAATATTCGATGCCATCGAAATCCCGCTAATTACAAATCTAGAAGCAATTGAAGTTACGGTACAACTTCCAAACAAAATTCACCTATGTAATATATATTTGCTAAATAAAGTCGACCTAGAATCATTTGTAAATCAATTTTCAACGCCATTCATATTATTGAGTAACTTCAATAGCCACCACTACCTTTGGGACTCATATAAAGTAGATAGCCGTGGGAAAAATATTGAAAAACTATTAGAGGATCCAGAAATTTCTATACTCAATTTAAGCCACCCAACCCACTTTACAGTAAGTACTAGGAAATTAAGTGCGATTGATTTAACGCTATGCAGTAGTAGACTATCTCGATACTTAGAATGGGAACCTCTTCAAGATCTCCATAATAGTGACTACTTCCCCATAAAAGTTACCTACTTGGATTCTATTCCACCACCACAAAGTAAACCTAACAACAAATAGTACTTCAAAAAAAGAGACTGGCACGCATACAGAACAATAACCAATACCACTTTCAAGAAGTCCCAAAACGCGAAATTGATCCAAACAATATTAATAAAGAAATTGACTTACTAGAAACAACTATCAAAAAAGCAGCACAAGTATCCTTCGACCCAATAAAAACTACAAACACAAAGAAAAGAAATACACCCTGGTGAAACGAAGAGTGTCAAGTAGCCATAAAAGAAAGCCATAAAGCGTTCAACAAAGCTAAGAGAAAATCCATAACAGATAACCTGGAAGTGGAATTTAAAAAACTACGAGCAAAATTTCGTAAAAAAATAAAAGAAATCAAAACACAATATATGTCCTAGCAGACATATATTTCAACCATCACAAACGTACATCATATGGAAAAAATCAGAAATATTAATAGAATAACATACAATACAGAAATTCAATTTCTTAACCTAGGAGACGATAACTTCCTAACTAATCCACAGGACATAGCTGACGCCTTCGCCGAGACGTTCGAAAAGAACTCAAATAACGGAAAATACGACAAAAATGACAATACATCCACAACCGACAACATAAATCTAATAAAAGACCATCGAAACAACTCAGACCTTGATTCCTCCCTAAATTCAAGTATAACCTTAGAGGAGCTAAAGAACATCCTCCGCTCCACAAAAAACTCTGCACCAGGACCGGTTAATATACCCAATAAACTAATCAAAGAACTACCACCAATCGGCATTAACGATCTTATAAAGATCTTTAATTGCATATGGCAACATCAATTCTCTGACAACTGGAGAAAAACCATATTTATACCTATTCCTAAACCAAGTAAGAATAAAACCAAACCAGAGAACTATAGGCCGATCGCCTTAACAAGCTGTATATGTAAACTCCTAGAAAAAATAATAAATAGAAGGTTCAGATGGTTCCTGGAATCAAACAATATCCTATCTCCTAACCAATATGGATTTAGGCAGTACCAGTCAACCACTGACATCTTGATCAACCTAGAAACGAACATATGCGAGGTGTTTCTAAAAAATGAATCTCTCGTCACAATATGCCTAGATATCGACAAGGCCTATGACTCAATTCCAAAGATAAAAGTCATCGAAGCCCTTATTAAAATCGGACTAAACTTCTCCTCTGCAGAAGTTTGTGCAATTCTTGAAGCTTTCTACCATATACAAAACAATAATACTGAATCGTCCATCATTTTTACAGACTCCATGAGTGTAATCAGAGCAATAGAGAAACAATAGAGAAACAATAAAACCACACATGAAGCCATCCTGAACATTCAGCATATCTATACGAATCTCATCAATAATAACAAACACATAATCATCGCCAGAGCGCCTGAATTGAATTTTAACAGACTGTATCAAAACTGTAAATTAATTATATTTTGCTATTCTACTTTCTTATTATATAGCTTATTTATTTATTATAGATAAATGTTTATAAATTTACATAAAGTATTATTTTTTGAAAAAGACATCTTTGAAAAATAATTCGCTTAGTCTTCAATTAGTATCGTTGTAATATTTATTAATTAAAATAATAAATTCCTTATTATAGAATAGTATTTATTTGTCTTGAATAAGCATTGATAAAAGTTATTATATCGAAATATTTTTTTCTATGCAGTAACATTTTTGTATAAGTTTATCAAAATAAATGCAAGGTCTTATTTAAAAATTGTCGAACTTTTCAGAAATAACAAAACGCAAAAAAATATATTATTTTATTCAAAATGATGAATGATTTTTCAATGTCATTTTGTGGAATGCTGTCGAGCTTTTTGAATGTTAATCTAATTTAATATTAGTTTAACAGGTGTTTTAAATATCTGCAAGTTTTCGTTTCAATAAATATTTGAATATTTGAATCATTCAAAACAAGAAATAACCGCAAAAAAATCAAATTTGATGAATATAGTGAATGATGCTATATTTCAAATATATTTATAATTTGCAAAAAAGCATTAATAGTAAAAGTGAAACTTTATTTTATAACGTATACCCGAAAATTAAAGTCAATTTAAATGTTATAACTAGACTGTGGATTTCTGTGCATTTGCAAGAAATCGAAAGGTGCAAAAATGCACACAATGCAACGTAGAGACGAAAGATACATAATGATGATAGTTGGTCTGTCAAGTAGGCCTGCACTTGCGGAGCATCGAAGAACCGAGAATGACGGCGGAGACGGCAGCTCCTTGTGTGCAGGGAATGCAAGGGGCGCAAACTACTGTGGCTGGTCAGGGCACATTGCAACAGGTGCAAGATGGAAAGTCCACCGGTGGTTATTATTCTTCGACTTCTGCCGTTTATGATCCGGAATATGCCCGCATGGAAGCTTGGCTCGACGAACATCCAGACTTCGTCAACGACTATTTTCTCAGGTAATTATTACCAAAATTACAGTTGTTGTTGCTTGAAATACAGAAATGAACGAAAGTATTCGCACACTTGATGAAAAATTCTCTACATTTTTCAAACTGTTATAATTTAACTAAAAACAATCCAGTTCACCTCATTTTAAAGTGCAAAGCCTCCACTTTTACAACCCTACGTTAGTTTCTTTCATAGGTGTTTTTCATGTAGCAAATGGGAACGCAAGGATACTTTTGTTTTCGAAAATTGTCAAAATTCAAATGCCTCTGAAAACGTC
>KQ435754.1:309466-320351 GCA_001276565.1 Melipona quadrifasciata | reverse complement strand
CGTTCTATCTTCTTAACCATTTCTTTTCTTCTTCGCTTGCCGGAGAAAGGAGTGGAGAACTTGTCCCCCTCCGTTTCTCGCCGCTGTGGCAACCCAAAGGCCCATTGGACCTCCCTAGAGATGTTATTGGGCCGCCTCGCTATCTTCAGGTGGAGGTGATGTTACTTCTGATGCAGCGGACACAACTCTCCGGCAGCGTCTTCCCAGTCTTGTCGTCATTTTTTTCCCAACTCCTCTTGTTTCTTTTCTGACCATCACTTCCTCACAAAAGGAGGTGACGGCCCTCTTCTTGTTGTTATTATTTTCCGGATCCTGCTGATTACTACTGCCCGATCTCCGCCAGTCTTATGGTCCGCGTCTAGTCGCGTCCGCTGCAATCCGTCTTGGATTTCATTATTGCTTCACATACCCCTTCTCCATGCAACGATAACAGTGCATCAAGAGCGCAGCCTCTACTCGGGCCGAAATCCAGCCCACAAGGATTCTGTTAACGGTGGCAATTTTCCTGATTGCCGCGGCAGGATATTGCACTCAAATTGTCCTCGTGCTCATTGATGAGCGTCGCCGATCTTTTCCCATCTTGATATCTGTCATTTTGCATTCGTCTGCCGCCATTACCGGGGTGACGGAATCGTCCAGGCCACTGATTCGAATGTCGACTTTTTTGATAGGCCGAGCCACCCTTATATTCCTGCTCTCCGGAAATACCTCCTTTAAGTGGCTAACAAGATTGTCCGCCTTAGTCGTGTTGTCCTCTCCCAAGGTCTTCATGATGCCGCCAGTGATCGACCGTCGAACGCGCACTTCAAGTACCTCAGTCTCAGATAATTTGATACAGCTTTTGTGATGTCTCCCGACGTCTTGGAGTAATTCTCACTATGGGTCTTCCGGTCTATACTTTATCTCTATTCAATTTTCAAACTCTCCCTTCGGCCGGCAACCAGAATGGAGTGTTACGTCCCGACTCGCGCAGACGACGATGGAATTATAGCGAACGCTATGGCTCAGCCAATGGCGTGCGTCCGATTTTGACACGATCCGCGGTGTTTATTGCCGACCGAAGCGCCTTCAAGATTGAATTGTTGGTCACGCGCGAAGAAATTCCGTCGCGGCGCATTGTAATGTTAAGCACTCAGCTCAATCTATAAGAAGTGAAGAAACACTTACGTAAATATGACAGTATATTTTACAAACGATAATTATAATATACAGTTAAGAAAGACAGAGAAATACGCTTACAGGAAGTAAAAACGTTTACGACGATAGAATCACTCACGAAAACATCGATAAAAACACGAAGATAGAAACATTGATAAGAATGGAATTATTTTTGAAGAGGTAACGCTACCGGTTCATTAATCTCAATCCAATAATGACGCTCCTCGCCGATGCGAGCCTATTTTACCCCTATTTGTTCGCGAATTCTAGCCAATCGTTTCAAACTAACCGTTCGGTTAGTTTTCTTTGTGAATTTTGGGGTTTTGACAAAGCGATAGGTACCAAACGTTCCGGACATAACAGGATCGCGGGTCATCGGCCGAGGAACGAAAACAACCACAATAATGTAGTAGCACGTGCCAGGACTTCTTGTCGGCATGAAGACAGGGCCATTGTCCTTGACTCGTTAAAATTAAAATACAATAATACAAATTCTTCATGCGAACAAAAAGATTCAAATCGTCTCCATGTTTTTCTTTACATAAGCGATGGCGATTTTAATCCGAAGCTTGCACAGACGTCGGACACTCGATCACAGGTTTAGCTTCATTTGTCGAGTCTCCGCAGTGTTCGTCCTTAATATACAAATTTAAAAAAATATAAAGTCACAAGCCGCAAGTGAATGCAACTTATCTGCGGATCGATCATTCTCGTGCCAGCATTCAACGTGAGGAGCATCGGTAACATAACCTAGTGTTATAATAGTTTGTGTTTTTTATATTATATTTTTTTTCCTAGTTTATATAAGCAAACAAAAAAAAATTAGAGTTTCGCGAAATATTGGCGGAGACGGAAAAGTGCAAAAACAGCAGCCAGAAAATCCAAATGGACTAGACAATTTTAACCGTTCAAGAGAGTACGTGGCATAGACCCGAAAGAAAGGAAGTTGAGAAATTATTCGATACCAGCATTCGCGTATAGTGTACGAACACTTCCATCTATCCGCTTTAAAATAAATGTATAAAAAAAAAGTATAATGCCAAATTTAAAAGTGGCTAGACCGAAAGCAAGGAACGTGGAAAAGAGGCAAATACTCACCTAACAAGGAACGTGACAGAGGCAAATAATCACCTAACAAAGGAAAATAATCAAGTGAAAGAAAAAATAAAAAAATTAAAGTCGCTCGTTGAAGAATTGCGAAAAGGAGCAATCCTTTAAATGCAAAACGGACATACATCAACGGACAAATGCAAAAGAATTCATTCTCAAAAGAATATCGTCGACAAAAAATTATCTAAGCCAACGGGGAAAGTGCATTCTGAAGCAGTAGCAAGTAGCAGTAAAAACAGGTTTCAATTTCTATCCACCTTAAAAGACACTGAAGAGCCAATGGACCTCGACGGAAGGAGGAGAAGCTCAAAAAGGGAAGAAAACTGGCTAGCTCTACCGAGCAAAAAGGGAAAAAATGACATCAAAAACTCCATGGCACGAATAGGTACTTAGGAAAAAGACAACTGGAAAAGCCGCCAAAAGGGAAAATTCCATCGCTCATAATAGTATAATTACACAGCACAAAAGTTAGTAGAAGTAGCAAAGCGCTACACAGAAGCATAAAATTTTTAAATAAAAAAAACCAGCACTAATAGATACATGCTACAAGTTCAAGATCTGGGTACCAAAAAATAAAAGAATCTCTCAATCTTTCAAGAATAAGCTATTGCACATACACTCCAAAAGATCTAAAACCACAAACGTATCTACTAAAAAATCTGGATCCTAAATCAAACATTCAAGAAATAGAGAAAGAAATACTTAAGCTTGTCCCAACGAAATTTAAGATATTAAAAATAACCCATTTCAAAACTATAAAATCTAGCCAAGAAAATAACCAACTCCCCATATTTATAATTCAATTTTCAACAGACTCAGACATGCAAGCACTAAGTAACATAATATAAATCAAATAAACTATCAAGAGATCTAAGTTCAGGCATAACAAAATCACGCAATGCTTAAACTATCAGTAATTAGGTCATTCTAACTACAGCCTAAATTATCGCTGCATTAAATGTGAGGTTAACTATGCCAGGAGAGAATGTCAGGTAAGTCCTTAAGCGCCCAAAGACAAAATCTTCTGCAAATTATGCAACAACTATGGCTATCCGGCATCATGTGCTGGCTACCCAGTCAAAAAAGAGTAGACAAAGATTCAACAGACGAGCTGTAAAAGTACTCATGTCAATAAACACAGGGATCAGATGACAGTGGCAGACACACAGCTGAAAAATTTTATCACACTGCAACAAGCAAACCATCATATAGCAACGTAACCAAAGACAATAGACCAAATACTAATTCACAAACACGTTTACAAGATAACCAATGGAACATAAATAAAAACTCTCACATAAACGTTCTGCTAATAAATCGAACGAACTCACAGGGATAGCGAAAGAAATGGAGAGGTTATCAATGCTGATAAACAAGAATACCAAAAATATAGAAGATATGCATAAGAAACAGACAATACATAAGCAGTCCCATCTACCTAGTTTAATGTTCAGCTGCACTAACACCTACACAGATAAGGGATACATGGCTATAGAATACACCCATGAGTTCGTACAGATTAAAAATAATATCTTTAAATGTAAACTCAATTGCAAGTCTGCACAAAAAGGCGAACTTTCAAGAATTTTTAAAGGTACACAATCCAGATATTATGTGTCTAGTAGAAACAAAACTATCAGTAAGACATCAGCTCCAGTTCAGAGAGTACAATATAATTAGAACTCATGAAGAAGATGCAATATTAGGAGAAGCACAGCAATACTCATCAGAAAGAGAATTTCATTCTCGGAAATTAGTTCAGATAATATAGACACAAAAATATTAAAATCTTCAGCTATAAAAATAAAAATAAACACATCAAACTCACTATAAATAATTTCAGCTTATAGTCCAAAATCTAAAGGCACTGAATTAGCAATAGAAATAAAAAAAATTTTTACCCAATTGGAAAGAGCACAAGAGACAATCAAACTATTACATACTAACGGGTGACCTAAACGCCAAACACACATTCTGGGGAAACAAAGAAACCAATAGAGTGGGAATAGCTGAATGGATTGAAAGGTACGAATTTGAACTCAGAATAAATCTACTGCATCCAAGTTCATCAACATTCTCGCGTGCAGGATCAATATTAGATATAATGTTAGCCAATCAAGGAATACATGTATGGAACCCTAAAAACCGACGGACCAATTATCTACACACACTTTCATATGAAAGTGACCACAAGAGAAGAAGCGCAAGAGGCACAATTATGGGATATAACCGGTGCAATCTGCAGGAATTATATAAAGAATAACCGGTAAACCAACTCTCAGAGACTGAACTTCAAAAAGGACTTGGTCAGTCACTGAAGATCCTCGCAGACACAAATTCAATCAAACCAGAGATAGACAGGTACATCGAACTAGTAAATACATTCATAAATTCTACATTTAAAAAAATATTCATAAATTCTACATTAAAAAAAATATCTCAAGAAAAAACGTTGTTCGCCGCAGGTCGTGCATCCTGATCGAATGATTCAACGACGCGACCGTATTCACGATTCTCAGGCTGCAGATGCACGAGCCGTCCAATGTAGTCGAGCTCTTCTTCTTCGGCGAGCTCAAATTCGTGTACAAGTAACTCGTGTTCCACAGCGTGTTTTCGCTCGCGAACGTCCCTTTCTTATCGGGGCTCTTGTCGTACGGACTCGTCACCGACGAGGTCACCATGCAGATCCTCGAGTCGTTCTGTTCGGAGATCTCGTTCCGGCGCTCGTCGTCGAGTAGCAGGTTCGACAGTGTTTTGTCCGCCTCGGATTTCAGCTTTTTCGAGTCCAAGTCCGGCAACGAGTTCTAAATGTGCACCGTTTTTCGTGCGAAACCTGGTTCAACAGGCACTACATCTGAGGGATCTAGATGCTGTTCGAGCTACCGAGTATTTCGTGGTCAGACGTGATGCACTCATCTTGCTGCTGCTGCTTGCCGTTGCTGGCCGCGAGGATACCATCAGCGTGGTCGTGGTCATGCGCTTCCTGAGAGATCACCGTTCGTTTGATGATCGAGTTGATCTGGTTGTGCGCGTCGTTGTCCGGAAGGAGCGGTTCGGACTTTGAATTCATTTTCCCATGAATCACCACATGCTCGTTTTTCGGTAAGTCATCCTGAATCTAGACCCGGTCAGTTGGTCGAAGTTGAGGAACGAGCCGTTGTAAAGGTTGCTCCGATTCTCGCCGTGGTCTAAGGTCTTGAGGAGAGCGAGGTCGCGCGGAGCGTCCGGCATCGTGGTCAGCTCGTTCCCACTCAGATCTAGCTCCTTCAGGTTGGAGCAGTCGCGAAACGTGAGCGGATCGACGCTCGCGATCGCGTTCCCCGAAAGCTCGAGCGTGTGAAAGTTGTAGAGCGGCAGAAACGCGTTGCTCTCGATCTGATTGATCGTGTTGTTCGAGGTCGAGGATCTGCAGAAAGAACACGTCCCTGAACGTACGCGCGTGAGCGCGTTGTACGAGAGATCGAGGGCGATCAGCCGGATCAGGCCGAGGAACGTCGTCTCGTCGTCGCTGTTCAGCCGATTCCCGACCAGATTCAACACGAGCAGCTGGTCCAGCTGGGTAAGTATACTCTTGTGCAGGTTGCGGAGCCCGGTGTAAGCCAGGTGTATTTCTTGTAGCTCCCTCATACTCGCGAGCAGTCCCTCCGATAACGAGTCCAACGAGTTGTAGCTGGCGTTGAACATATGCAGCGGGGTCAGCTGTTGGAGCGCGTCGCCGGTTGTTTACACGATCGAGTTTCGTTGCAGGTGCAGATCGTGCAGCTGCCGAAGCCTTAGCAACGGGCTGTTTTCCTGCAAACGCATAGTAATCGTCGCGCGACAGATCTAGACTTCGAATGTTGGCGCGACATGTCGACGTTATTATCATCGCGGTTACGGTGGTGCTCGTTGTCATCGTAGACCACCTCTTTTCGCGTGAAGTGTTCCAAATATCGGATCGCACTGTTGATGAAGCATGTGTTTCCAATAGTTCGTAAGCGGTTTAATCGATATCTCTAGTCGCGATGCGCTTGTAGCCGATTACGTGCTGATTTATGTGTCGGAGCTTCCTTCAAACTGGTCGGTGACCCCGCGGTAGTGACTTGGTGAACCGTGAGTGGTGCGGTGGACGACGAGGAAGTCAGATCACAGGCAGTGTTCGCGATCGTCTTCGAGAAGTGACCATCGGGTGTTCTGGAGGTGAAAGGCACGAATGGATGGTCTCGGAAGGTATTAGATTCGGAAGGTCTTCACGCTATGCCGAGCTCCAGTATTGGCGGGGTGCTGCCGCCAACGAAACCGGTGTGATCGATACCGTGCGACCAATTGGACGCGTTTCGTTGATCGTCATTGTCGTCGAGGCTCTCCGGATCCCTGGTGTAACCACCACGGAGGAAGGTGGTTGTATCGAAGGACGTAACGGTGTCGTGGATGCCGGGTGTTACCTCAACGACGGCCTTCGCAGTCTCGTCCTCGATCTCGATCTTTTCTTCCTTTTCTTCGACACCTCGGCTAGTCTTGTGAGCGTCGTTGTTAACCAGCAGCTCGTCGTTACTCAGATTAGTAGGTAGGTTAGTGAGCAGGTCGAGCTCAACACCGATTAAACCAGCACCGCCACCGAGCGTAGGCGACAAGAGGTTACGCTTAGCTGGTGAAACCTCGTCGGTTCTATGGATAGCACCGCGTCGCTGTTGTTGTTGCCGATGATGCTGGTTGTTCAGCTTGTTGTCTTCGTCGTCGTCGTCGTCGTCGTCCTCATAGCGTCCGCGTAGTAATTCCCAGGCAGCCTCGAAACTGGTGTCGGATGATGGGAACCTCTTGATAGAATGAGCGGGTACGCCTTTTAGCGGTGATATTAGGTAATGGAAGCGATTAAGGTTGCTTAAGGACTCGTTCCGAGTTATTAGGGACTCGAAGCTGTCGCGAAAGTGGCTCCATTTCCCTTGGTAACCGTGAAATTGGGGTAAAGGCGTTTCGAAGTTGGCTGATGTAGGTAATGCGTGATACTCGATATTGCTGAAGCTTGCGAGCTCTCTCTTCGGTGTCGAATCGCGCCTATCAAACGATAGTACATGTCTTCGAACTCGTCCCTGCACCGTTCATGAGCTTCTACGTCAGCGGAACTCGCAACGGCAGCGATTATGCGATCATGAATCACCTCGTTTTGTTGCAGCAGGGCAAGGTTCTGGTTGAGCCTCAGCCGATGGAAGGCAATTGGTTCGGTTTCTCCTTGCGTGTCATAGAAGGTTTTTAGTCGCGTTAGAGCCGCCTTGATGCGGCCGCGTTCTCCCGAGTTCCTATGAGTTGTTGGAGATCGGAACTATCGGTCCGTTCCATTCTATCTCTGCCGCGCAAGTCAAACAATGAATGAAACTCGACTCACCGTAGGAAGGTAGCAATGGGTAACGGGAACGCTTGGCCTTGTACTCTGTGGTTTGTGACCAGCGGAGAATCTTCAATTCCAAGCCTCGATTGGGCAGTCGTCCTTCCTGGCGTGGCTGCCCCGGCGATGTTTCTCTGCGACGTTCGATCGTGGCCTGTCCACGATCTTCTCGTAGTTGACCTAGTCCGCTAGTAACAGCTGCTACGTAACCCATGGTCTGCTTCTATGGCACTAATCACTAATCGGGTGCACTTCGTAGCATCCGAAACGATTCGCGTATCCGGCTCGAAGGAACAATGTTCGCGTGCGTGAGTAGCGTGGCGAGATCTTAGTTGATGTGTGGACTGTATGTTTTAATCGCGCGTTGAGATATGGGTGGGGTTGTACCCTCGTTAGTAGATTTAGTATCGCAAAGATCAACCTAGTTGCTCGGAACTCAAACCGATTCTAACAACCTAAGTCGAGGAACGCACGGAGGTAATCTCGGTTCCTCTTCCCTTGGCTATGGGGAGTCGCGAGCGCAAGGTGGAAAACAAAGGCGGATGTGTCTCGCCCGTGGAGCCTCGCACGCGTTCGGGAGAGTTGTCCTCAGGCCACGAATGTGCTCGGGAGAGTTCTCTTCTCAGCGCAACCCGTGTTCGGGAGAGTTGGTTCTACGCCACAACCCGGTGTTCGGAAGAGTTGGCCTTATGCCACAATCCCGGTCGAGGGCCCCGATTCCGGCAAATCAAAACTCTCGCGAATATTAGGAATTACTGAAAAAAAAATAAAACTGAAGAATCAATGAGAGAGAATAAAGATTATTCCATAATTGTTGTTATTCTGTTAAGTTTATTCTAAATATGTCTCTGTTAAGTATTAGATTTAGACTTAGAATAAATTCCAGCTTTTTTTCCTAATTTTGTCAAGGCTTCTTTTCTGGAATACAAATTATATAATATAATAAGATAAGATAATAGTGCAAATAGTAAAATTAAGACAAGTTTAACCCCTTGGCTGCAGCAGACTTTGAAACGTACTAGCCATACGGTAGGAATTCTGTCGTGACCTATACCAAGAATAACGAAACTTTTCGTTAGGCGTGCATTTCTGAGAAAGTATATTAAAATAATGAAAACACTGAATTCCACTACATTAAACCAATATTATTTATTTATTCGTATTCTGCATTGAATTGTTAGTATACATACTAAAAATTAACATTATGCTCGTGTCAGTGAATCAAAGTAGGTTAAGCGCCTACAGGCGCCTTCAATATCATGAAATCAATTTTTTTTAGCACCTTTAGGCGCCTCCAGTGTCATAAACGCAAATTTTCCAAGGGCCTTTAGATGCCAACATAATAATGCAAATTATTACTATGATACAATGCCTTAGAAATATCTAGTAACTGGACCATTAAGAAGCAAACCAAACAAATTCTCGCGTTTATTGGAGATAATTATACCTCAATGTAAATTTATATAATACTCAATAAACTGATTTATAAACAAACAAATAAACAACTGTGGACCGATGGCGAACAAGTTAAGCATGCGAGCGGACCGGCCCTAGGATGGGTGCCTATTTCCATACTCAGCCTAAAGGCCCCTAACAACCAAACGTCTGGAGTAGAGAGTCGCCGCCATCAGACCTACTGATTAGTTTGGTGGCGACTCCGAAACGAAACGCTTCCTTTTCCACCTTTACCTAATCTTACCGACACAATCCCAAAACCGTTACGTTTCCATAGAGTCGTAAGTTCTGGCATTTTTGTTAAGAATAGCAGAAGCCCTCTTTGGGACGTGACACCGTACTCATTACTTCGACGTAGGATTTTTTATTCTCTGGAGCAACGGTCAACGTGATCACTGTCCTTCCTGGAACTCTGGCCTGTAATATCTCTAGCCTAACAATATAAAGCAAAAAAAAAAGTTATTTATCGTTTCACCTCTTTTACAAAAACTGAAATAGGGTTATCTCCATGATATGGTACCACTTCCCGATAAACAATCATTTCATGTTCGAAGGACAATTTATTCGCTTCGCAGACTGGCAATTCGTTCATCGAGCATGCTTTGACGTGCTTCTTTTAAGGGACCTGTCGATGGGGTAACAATGACTGAAGATACAACATAGAGACACTCCCCCACTTGTTCAACTATTGCGATCTTTATTCGACAGCTTAGTAGAGGCGGTACAACAGCCTTGAGAGATCCAGGCCTCCAAGCTCCCCAATAATCAGTATGTTTGAGGAGCTGACGACCAATTCGCGGTTCTATATCCTGACATTATCGTGACGCAAAAACCATTGGAGACTGTCATTATAATCGATGAAGCCGTGCTTTTCGAGAACACCTTCGCTGCACTTGACTCGGCGAGACTGGAGAAGATATAAAAGTCTTTCGTCGACTAGTTGCATTGGCACAATATGTCGCTTATGTCAATGTTTTCATCATCGGTACCCCACCAAGCGCCTCATGATGATAAGACGTTTTATGACATCAGAGACGGTAGCTCGTCAAAAGACATTTACGTCATGTCTTGTCATCTGACCAGATAAAATCACCGGTGTGAATGGTACCATCAGCAAATGATAATATGAATAATCGTCGCGTGTTACTCTGCAAATAAATAAATTAATCTTTCTACATTCTACTATCTTTTGTTTTTGAATTTTCTTTATTTTTTCTCTTCTCTTTATCCCGGAGTATCTCACAATTCACTATCTCTTGTCAATTACCAGAGTTATTTCAATAAGTGTATTCCCCTAAGATATTGTCAGCGAAACTTTGTTAAAATAAAATTATTCATATGTTTTCTTGCAATTGTGAGACACTCACAAGTAGAAACTTGCAATTGTTTCACTCACTACTAAAAACGTAATGGATATTATGACAGGACTTCTAATCCAGAAAATTTAAAGTAGATGTTCAAAAATTTAAGTCCTTCAAAATTTAATTACAATTATTCAAAATTATTCAAGTTTTTAACGGTTTAACAAGTACAATTAGCTTTAGAAAAAAGTGAATGCAAACAAGCTTAAATTATATGTATAGAAAAAAAATTGTTCAGAATGATATCCGTAATAACACAGCATCATCAAGTCGTTGAGGAAATTTTTCTAGAGGAATTTTTCTAGATTTGCCAATAAGTTCTATAAAGAATCAATATTGTTTTAAATTTTTACGCATCAATACGAGTTTTTTCTCTAATGTTGCCAAATTAAATTTTATACTTGTATCATTAATTTATTTTTTAATTTTGATTTTTGTA
>KQ435754.1:295853-308105 GCA_001276565.1 Melipona quadrifasciata | reverse complement strand
CAAATTGTGTTTAATTATTTTGTAATAATTGTTTATTAGATATGCTTTATTTAATACATTTTTTATCTTAATAAATTTTGTTTAAATTATGATATACTATTGTCATTTCGATGTAATTAAAGAGGCTTATGAGTTACTTGAAAAGTTTATAAGATAATATTTGGTGGATATATTGTAGTCAAAATATTGACTCCTAATTAATTTGTTTACATTTTAACATACATTATCAATAACATGAAATGTAATAAATGTTTATTTTTATTTCTTTAGTGTAAGGTATTTTTTGATATAAGATATCTATTATAGCAATAAGTTTGTTAATGCAGACTGCAGATGACCTATTAAAAGCACGTATTGCTGCACTGATAAGTACTGTTTACGTACTTGCAAAAATTCAGATCTAATATAAAAAAATATACACGCTTTATCGTATTTCTAAGATATTGATAATGAATATTAAAATGTTTAAATCAGTTATTACGTGCATACAACTATTTTTAGCAATAATATATTGATACTAAAAGTTTTGGGATTAAAAGAGTTAAAAATATTAAAAAATACAATATATGTATAAATTGTTTCACTTTTATCGTGCTATGCAGGTTAGAAATATTAGAATATTAGAATATAGATATAATATAAAAATTATCTTGAAAAAAAAAGGAAAGGAAAGTGGACGATGGGTATGTGCAGTTGTAGACAATATATATACAACATTCGATCGCATACTTTTATTTCGAAACATCGAATTTCGTGACGTCTAAATATCCGCAACGCCGATATCAATGATACGATGATTGTGAAGTATTATTATCAATGTCTCGTTAAGCATTATTAGGAAGAGCCAAGCTGCTTCAGCGTTTCCGAGTCTTGTATTTTTGGCAGTGCGTCTTTCCATTGATTCATTTAGCAAAATGAATTGCAAATCTAAACGGGCGCATACATTGACAACATCCATTGATCTAAAAATGTTTTTCGACATTTGAAAATAGGAAAGGGAAATAGGAAGATGTGTAGAACGCGAGCCTCCGATTTATTTTCTTCTTTGGTTCGCTGTTTTTTATCATTCACTCACGGACATTCAAATAACTTGAATTTTCTCTTTTTTTTCGAACCAAATACTCTCATTGATTTGGTATACGTTCAAACATACGCGTACATGTGCACAACATTCTTTCTTTTATCTTGTCCTTTGGCACAAAGTTATCCGGCACTCAGCTTAGTGGCGATCAACAGCGGATGCCTTCTTCACCGCGGCCAGAGTAGCACTGGTACAAATAGACACATCGACAAGAAATGTGATAACTTTTTCCAACATCCGAATAATCCTCTGCCACCGCTATTAGCGCCCGAACTTTGTGCCGCTTCGGCTAGACCTAAATAAACATAATTAATGTTGTTTCGTCCTTTTCATTTTATAAAAACATTATTATAAAATGTAATATAAAAAGATAAACCTACCGCCGATTATCGATACATGATCCTTTCCACGCGATGATCTATCGAAACCGATTTTAATTTCTGAAAATAGACGATATACATGTATTATTACAATATTATTCTATTATTAAAACATATGAGGATAGTGTAATCTACATAATGATATTTCAGGCACTTCCGAAATGTATAACACAATGTCTTGAACGAAAATTAATGTTGCAATATACATCTAAAATTCTCCCCAAAAATTCTTTTCTAACAAAATGTTAATCGAATGGAAAAATGTTGAGTAAATCAAAGCAAATATTACTGTAAAATATCAATATATAAAGTATGGAATCAATAATACAAGTTAAATCTATTTTTGATAATGTTTTCGTTGATTCGACATTTCTATATTCAAAATCATTTTAGCTTCGTGATATAGTAGATCGTTGAGTTCGATTTTACTAATAATACTATAAAATTTTACTAATAATACTATAAAATCAAAAATATATAATGTTAATTTTAAAAAACTAAAGCGATTTTGACTTTTTATTGAAAAAAAGTTTTTTGAAAATTTTGTGTATTTCAATCAATATGTAGTCAATTAAAAATTGATTAATTTTTGTCGGATTACTAAAAGTAATACCTATACTACAGGTATTTAAAGTATTTTATATGGGGCAATAGAAATGAATATCTAAAAAAGGCAAACTAGGTAAGTGTTTTCTTAGTAATATTTTTTGGAAATAGGAAAAAGAAGTGAATTGGCAGGTTTAAAAAATTCTAACTCATGCACGATTTATAAAAGATTTTATATAAATAATATTGAAAATATTTTTACATATCTTATCAAGTATTCCTTCATATTAAAGTCTTTCTATTCTACGCTGAATAGAAAGCTTCAACCGCTACGGTGAAGTAAAAAATGATGTTAAAGTGATAAAACGTGTTTTTCAAAATTTTGAATCTTAATTTTTGAATCGATGACAAAAGTTCTTATCGTAAATATTTTTACCTAAAAAAAAATTTATTTTCAAAATTCTCGCTAAAAATTATCATAATCTTAAAAGAAGTAACAAAATGATAAAATGCACAATTTCTCAGTCGATAAAAAATTCTTTTCATAAACATTGTTTTTATTGAAATAATTTTGTTTTATCTAAAATCTATTTTCAATATTTCAATAAAATCGGAGCATAAACGTTTTTTGGAATTACGTATGAAGTATAATATTCTACTGTTTTAAGACATGTTTGATGTTTCTATATATTTAACTCTAATTTTAACTCGCAATAGAGATTTACAAATTAACTTAATAAATCAGTTTAATAAAACAATGTGATTGTTGAAGTATGTTATATACAATAGCATTGTACACGTTTAATTGCCATATTGTATAATATATAATAGTATTACACACACACACACACACGCGCGCGCGCGCGCGTAATACTAAAGGAAATAATCTTCAAATAAACTTCAAATTTTCACCAGTTCAAAATTTCTTGACTTATTTTTATAATTATACATAAAGATAAATGATTCTGATGATTATACATTCTAGAATATTTAGGTCTTTTTTACAAATAAGATTTTCCTTAAAATTGTCTTGAATTTCTAATTTTACGAAATTACAATATTGAACGAATCTACAAATTATTTTGAAATAAAATTGTTTTACGAAGTTCCATTTTTTCTTATTTGAGATTTCATCATTTCTAAATTTTTCTTTATATTTAAATTCAAAAAAAAGGGAAGGATTAATTTTTCAAACCTTTTTAAATTATGAAAGAAAATAATAAAGCAGGTTTCTTAAACAATAACTTCAAGATTTTAAATCACTTGGTAATCATTTGGAAGAATACTATTTTTAATTTCTAAAATACCTTAATACCTTAATTTCCTAAAATATCTTAATACCTTATTGGACATAAATTTCATAAAATCTTTTTCAATAATCTCAATTGGGTATTCAGTACGTAATATAAGTCAATGTTTTAATTGAAATGAGATTTGAATGAAAGTTTTGTAATTACAAATAAATAAAGTTTTATAATTACAAACTTTGTAAATTAAAATTTAAATATATAAGTAGTTAGATGAGGCATTATATGTAGTACATATAATACATATAACTAAACGCTACACAAAGATTAGTGTATGCGGAAATTATAAAAATTCGCATTTAAAGGTATTGACAAATTATTTGAAATATTGCTTCATCAAAGAAATATAACAATGGAAAATATATATGAAGCTATTTAAATAATTACAGCCAGCAGAAAGATGTGGAAAAAGTATTTACCAATATTACCCGAGTCGCTTTCTTCCATACAGTGAAAAACTTACCGTATAACCTTAAAGTACCGTCGGCTTTGCCAAGACTATTCGTCGACACGCATTTGTAACTGCCCACATCTTTTTTCACATCTTGTTCAGTAAATCCTTTGATCAACAACCACATCAGAACTTTGTATCCGGATCGTTCTTCTCGTACACTATACTTGAGTCTGTGTAATTCAATGACAATAAGTTTTGCTGGCCTTTAGAACGAAGCAACGTGCAAGATTAAAAGAACACATAATCTCACCCTTCGAGCAACATTTCGTCCTCTGAGCCTCGTCGGTTCTTTACCCAGTAATTAATTGTATTTGGAAATGCCTCAACATAGCACTCCAGCTGCACGTCCGTACTCAAAGGTGCTCCCAGAAGCTGATTAGGTGCTTTGACGACAGGTGCAACTGTGAAAGCGGTTTCAAATTAATTAGCCGATATTCATCGCGTTATACGGCTTGCCAAGATTTTAATTAACGTCCTTGTAGGAACGACATATATAACTACAATTTGTTTCTATTCTAAACTACCTTTTTCATTTTTTCTTATTCAATTTAATACAACGTTTTACAACTCGTTAACATTTCATTCTTTAAATGATTGTATAATGTGAAACATTCGCACAATATGTAGGATTCGATGGTTAGACTAACAATATTTATACATTTATGAAAAAATTGGGAAAGAACAAATAAGTGGAATACACATAATGTACAAAAATATTTAAAATATGTGAAATATAATATCCATTATGATATTTAATAAATAAAACAATTTTTTCAACTTCGATTTCAATTTTTAATAGTCCTCTTAAAATTATCAATTAGCATAAATACTCGCAGTTTCTCTATATAATATTTTTGGCAAAAAGTTTCCAACCACATAAATATTCTAAAATATTCTAAAATATTCAAGAATATTGAAATCTTCCATATTCACGAATTGTATTGGAAACACTTTATTTTCTCATTTATCTTAAATAAATATAACATTTTGTCCGAAATTCAATGTTTTTAATATTTCAAGATTTCAATATTTTTAATACTTTCGGGTATTCGAGTATTCGAAAATTTGAAGGGGTAATAATATTTCAATGATTATTTTTCTTGTATTGTTGTGTCAATGTTTACATAATGCAATTACATCATGCAAAAAGATTTTTTGAAGTCCAGTTTTGAAATTTATTCAATTTTAAGCTTAGAAATATTTTATTTTGAACAATATACGCGAAATACAAATGATAATTGAAATCTTGTGTACTGATTATACTTCAATAATAAGTTTAATGTTCTTGCTAGCAGAATAATGATATTTCAAAGAATTAATATTGTTTATTGATCAGAAAGAAAGAAATTATACGATGTGATTTGTTATTGATTATTTTCCTATCATCATTAAAAGACTACATATATCCTATTATGTATTCATTAAAAGACTACCAAGGGAAATTTATGAGTTTAGAAATTCATGTGACAATAGAAGTGTGTAATTACAACTTGCGTATGATAATTTCATGTAGGCTTTACCGATGTAATATCCACTTTAAAAGTATAATTTCTTGTTATATCATTATGTTTGACAACATTATTGAAAAAGTAAAACAAGCTAAAATATAGCACATCGTATATTTCATTATTAAACTTTACTGTGAAACAATGTGAAATTATAAAGTTTGCGTTACGTTATGAAAATTGAAAATAGTTAATTCTCGTTTGGTATATTTTCTCTTCAAATAATTTAAACACCAACCAATATTTTGGACACCAACACCAATTAACATAATTATGAAATATTAATGCAAATTATTTTATATTCGAGGAAACATACATTTGTAACAAATAATAATACATTTGAGTAATCACATAATCGTATTTAAATTTAAAATCATTAAAGAATTCAATAATATAACGTGTAAATAAAAATGTGATATATGACATTAAAAATGTAAAGTTCATAATACGCATTATTCTAGGTTAAAATACAGGCAGAAAAGATCTCAACATTACCACAAATAGTTATAACTATTATCATTTTCCCTATTTTAATTACCTCTTTCAATCATTTTCCTGAAGACGAGTATAGTGAAACTCTTGCATTATTGCATCAACGTTACAGTTCTTTTTATTATTTACGGAAAAGTACATTTGCTTAAGAATTATTTGCTTAAGAAAACTTTCTCAAAGAATCGTGTTGAGCTTACTTTCTGTTAAAAACAAAAAAAAAATCAATAAATGAATATTAAAATGTTTTACTGTTGCATGATTTAACGATATAACAAAATTAAATTGCCAAGTTTATAAGCAAAAGAAACGTTATTGCACAAGGTGATAAATCCGCAGACAACTCGGTACATTTTCCTTTATCCTTTGGTTTAGCTCGCTCCGATTCTACTTGCTGATAAACAATCTTGAATCTCTTTCGCTACTCCTCCGTAACATAGAAAAGTGAATTGATCTTACTTTTTCTTAAGCAACGACATCGTAGAATCATTGAAACGTTATCGATCATTGTATCAAATTAGAAGTCTGTAAATAAATCATCGAATCTTAGCGTCTTTTATTTGATTTGTTTGGATTCGTAAAAAAGGATTTTTTTACAACATATTAGAGATTAATTTTGGAAAGACTATCCAATAACTAATAGTCAAAGATATTTTTACAATAAAATTAATTAAACTTGTATTGAAGTAAAATAAGCATGTTTTAACATGATTTTTGTTTTGTTTTAAATTATTTAAAAAATATCAAACAATGTGACAATCGTAACTCTACAATTATAAACATAAATTATAAAAAATTCTTTTTTAATTTTTATATTATTGTATAAAATAATTGTGTAGACATAAATCCAGTTTTTTATTTTCACAGATATTATAAGTATAATTTGTGTTCTTTCGCATTCGTAGATTAGCACAATTATTATGTATTTTTTTTTCTTCACTAAATTGTTCCTTTAGGAAATGTATCCGATTACTATGTATAATACATCACTATTTTCATATGTTAATAACCGTGCTTATATCAGAGTTATTTTTTATGCGATGTCAAAAACAATCGTTATATAATGCTTTAAAAACTCTATTCTATACTAGATTTTAATAGAATAATATTTTTGGATGCAATCCAAGAAATGAATGATAACGTTGATCTCAATCAATGATGCAGATGTTGCGTTATTGATCTTGAATGTATTAATAGTCTATCAAGCGTGACAAAAATTTCTAATTCAAGTCATCGTGGCAATTATTCAAGTGAATCATTAGTAAAGAACGCGTTGTTATCATGGGAATCATAACGTCGTCTTTTGTCGTCGATGGGAACTTTTCTGCCAGCTACAATCAAGGATTAGAAAAAAAACAAGCTTACAATTCACGGCGAGTGTCACTCGCTTGCTAACGGCGGGCGGCACGTCGTTGCTAGCGATGCACAGATACGCTCCCATTTGTCGCCTCTCGACACGATGGAATTGTAGCAGTGAACCGTTGTAAGTCTCGTGCCTCTCGAAAGTGTTACCACCTGCGCACCGAGAAAATGTTTTCTGTCTGCACATTTTTTTGAAAATTGACCCTTTCCCCCACTTACTCTCTTCAACTTACACCTGCCTTCTTTCTCTTGCCTCGTGTTTTCTATCCTTCTTGCGGTTTGCTTTTTATTCTATAACCTCGGTCGACGACTTGTTTTCCTTATTTTATATGCTCGATTTTACCGAAGGCAGAGACACGATAATACATATTTGCAAAGTACGAAAGGTATAAAATTATTAGTAACGAATAAAATTATGAGTAACTAGTAAAATTATTAGTAATCACTTGTTCTATTTCCTATCCTTCCTTTAGTTTCTGACAGCACGTTTTATCTTGAATCATTGGAACATGACATTATGGTTACAGTTACAGTTATCATAGTCAACAAAATACTACCTCAAAAATACTACCTCAGGCAGTATAACAAAATCTGGTTTTACACAGTTTGAAAATATTACGTCCGTGATAAATAAAACATGTTTGGAATTAAGTCAATTATACGAAGCTTGGTTGGTATAATCTATTTTCCGAAAATATCTATGTAAAGTGCTTTACATATATTTTTGAGTAAATAAAATATGTGATACTATTCAATAATTACTATAGTCATGCCAGATGTTAGTCATGAAATTTAAAAAAGATATTTGATATAAATGTATCTATAATATGTATTTATGATCTACTACTTTACTATTTTAAATATTTAATATCTTTACTACTTTAAAGATTAAATAAGTTAAATAAATTATTCTTTAATAATTCAGATTAATAAAATTAAGTTGAATAGATTAAATAAAGTTAATTACAATATTATTTATTACAATTGTCTCCTTCATTTTTAATAATACTACATGGTAAGGACAAAACAAATCGAATCCTAACCGAAGAATAACACAGCGAAAACGTAATGAAGAGCTTTCGTGTGACAATCCGGAAAAATAGTCAAAGATGAAAGATTGCCAACGAAAAGCCGCGAAATGGAAAGAATATTATTTCTCAGGACAAGAAGGCAACTTTTCAGATTTAAATCAGGTAAAACTTTTAACCACACCTCGAAACCACACCTAAACCACAGGCTAATGCAATTGAACGAAGAAACTACCGTCAAAGTGGAATGGGTAAACGGAAATACGAGAAAGTAAACAAAAGAGAGTGAGAGTGTGGAGGAGGAGAACAGAGAGAGAAAGAAAGAGAGGAATAAGAAGAGGATAAAGAGAGAGAGAGTAAGAGAGAGAGAGAGAGAGAGAGGGAGAGGGAGAGGGAGAGAGAGAAAACAAGATAGCCGGAAGCTCGACGCACAATGTAAGCGAAAGAAGAAACGAGAAGATATATGCTTAATTCACTACTTAGGTTGCTAACGAGTTTCTTAAGTGAGCGAACGCTAACGAGTTTGTAAAGCTCGTAAGAAAAGCGTCATCGTCAGATAGAAAAGCGACTCAACTTGCACGTGAGCGGTGCTTATATATTTAGAAAAAAAGCATCGATAGAGTTTAAAAATGCCATGCAAATTGTACTTTTCATTCCATTTAATAGTAACATTCTTTAAATCTACAACTGGTATTTGTTTTTGAATATGTATTGTGAGTTTTTCTTGTATTCTATTGTATACTGTAATTCTTTAATCTATTGACATCAGACATTTTTTGAATTAAAAATATACTCACTTATATCGGTGAGACAATTAATACGACATGAAACTACTTTTGAATCTTCTTAAAAAACTTTGATATTTTTTTCATTAAATGAAATATGATATGGTTTTCCATATTACGTCATTTATATAAGATATTTTCAATGTGATAGTACAATTGAAAAAAATGATTCTATATGAAAAAAATAAATGTTTTAAAAAGAATAAAATATTTTAATTTTTCCGTTTTTGAGAAAATTAAATTTGAATATTTGTTAAGTATTTGGTGCTAGAATTTGAGAAATTTCGGACAGCAACACATAATTAATAGAGGAACGCAATGTAATTGTTTTATAAATTTTGAGAAAATTATGCATTTATATACGGAGCCAGTTTTTAAACAAATGTGTTCAAATTTCATCCTCTTGAAAATAGGATTTTGGAAATGGAAAATTTTATTCTATATTTTTCACTTACTTTTGTAGGTAATAAAGTAATTCCCTTGATTATTTATTCCTGCTCAAATTCGAATACGCTTAACAAATAATTTTCAAATACGATTTTTTTGAAAACAAAGTGGAAAAATGTTATTCTTTTTTTTCGGTTGTAACCACGAATCGAAAGTATCTTGTATGAATGTAACTGAAACAATAACGATGAAAAATAGTCATAATTTAAACTGTTACAACTTTGTAAAAAAAAATCATGCAATAATTCATTTTAAAGCTTAAAACCTCTACTAACATAATTTCTAAAAATGATTTTATATCATATAGCACGTGGAAAGTAAAGATACTTTTTCCTTAAATATTGTAAAAATTCCTTAAATATTGTAAAAATTCAAACATATTCAAACATAAATTCAAAAATATTTTTAAAAATATTGAAATAAATTTTTCGTGACTAGATTGATAAATTTTTAAGAATAAAATTTTCCCTTTATAACAAGTTCTTAGAATTTACTACATAATTACTTTATAATTTTTTTCAGCATTATTGAATATTAACATTCAACGACAAACATTTAAAAAATCTTAATATCTCGTCATTTAATTTTAATGCTCAAAGTTTAATAAAATGGTGAAAAAAAATTGGACAGTAGGTTCTAAGATGTTATTGTAAAGAGGAAACTTCATACTAATTATGAAAAAATATTTTTATTTTTACAGACGTTTCTGGACATCTCTCTACATTTACAATTTTTAAGAAAAAAAATATCTTTATTTTCCCATTTGCTACATAATGTAAAATTATCTTCAAAAAAATATTTAAGCTTTAAAATGAGACCAAGTAAATTCTTGCATGATTCTTTTTTACAAAGTTATGATAGTTTAAATTATCGACAATTTTTCACTGTAATTGGTTCAGTTATGCTCTTTATTATATCTTCAATGGCATTAAATTAAGTGTATTAACATATTCCTTATAATATGTCATGAAGAATCACTATCATTAGCTAATGTCGCAACGTGTGTGTCATTGACTGAGACGTTGGTTTCGGAACTTTGGATCGGAAAAATCATTCTATGAATGAAAGTAATTGTGTAAAGGTTCCTAAAGCATTCTAAAACACTTAGTTTGAACATTAAATAAAAAATAAGTATGTTATGTATATGCACAATTGTTAACATACAAACATAATGAACATCATATCATCTATTGGGATGTAATCTATTGTAAGGAATGTGTTAAATGAATTATCTCGTTTTCCATCATAGGTGTATCAATATATTGGAAATAATTAACCAATTTTTATTTTTATTTAATATAAAACTTCAATGCAGTTGAGTATTCTTTTGTATATGAATAATTATAAATAAAAGATCTTAAGAGTATGTATGTAATAATATTATTCTAGATAAACACATTTAACGAATGATTCAACTTCGTAGTAAATTTTTGTTAATTCCATAACTCGTAAATATGTTTATTCATGGATCGGAGCAAACGTCAATAGCGGTCTTCGTAATGATAATCGCTAGCTGCTGTAGATGGAGAAAAATATTTAAAGTAAAAAAGACAAATATTGCGGGTCTTGAACGTTTTAGCTACATTCGTGAAAGGTGGAAGGAGGTAGTGCAACTACATCGACCAAAGTTTTGCCAACTCGAGACCCTGCAGCAAAAACTACCACACGCTTCTTGCTCATATGTGTACAAATGGTGTTATACGCACGCTGTATATACATACTGTATATACTCCTTTAGGCTGTACAAATGTAAGTCCCGTGGTTCGTTTCATGTGTCTCTGCCAGCGTATGTACATGACTCTAACTCTTGTTTTCGATGTGTGTACTGTACAAGATACCATGAAGAGGATTCTCGTCCTCTGTTTCTTTACACCCGCTGTTTCTATCTTCGAGTTCAAGAGATGAAACTTGTTTCAACGACCTGCTTCTTTATACTCACTTTACCATGTTCTTATGTTTAATCTGTATATGCTTACGTCCGAAAATTTTTCCGCTTTTAGTTTCCAACTTTATTGAAACTGCTTGCTTATTATTGATGTCAAAGGAAAGAATTACATACAACTAGACTTCATATACTTATAAGAAATTTATAAACGCAAAACTGCAGAAAATGTTTCCAGTATGCAAAAATATGTAAAATATCAAAATTAAAATACTTATTATTGTATCAGAAAGCGAAAACAATATTCCTGATGTAATAAAAATATATTACAACTTCTCTACGTATCTACTGGTACAATTTCTTTAACAAATTTTACTTGCTGTCATCAAAATATGAAATTACATAAAGATTCGCAGTCTACATATAAAACAGATGATTATACTTCAACAAATTTCTACAATTTTACAAATATTCATTTAAATTTTTTATTTTACTCCATAGTACTTCATTTTGTATTCCTACAAAATATTTATCAAAGTTTTACTTATTTTCGTGGAATAAATGATAGTGTAAACTAATCTGAATAAATTTAATTTTCTATATTAATATTTCTTTTTGTAATTAATTAAATATATCGATAATATATTTAATATTCTAAATAAACATTTTGCGAAACATTATAAATAAAAGTTTAAAATGTGGAAAGTTACATTTTGGAGATTTAGAATAACGTTATAAAATAATTACTTTTGCAAATTTTTGAGAATTTTTGAAAAATTAACACTTTTTTGCCTTTTTAGTTATAACCTGTCAATAAACAAGAAAGTAATTTTGTATATATTTATATTTCGTACATATTGTTCAATTTTGTTAATCACAAATATTTCCGTTGTTTCAAATGATACATAAAAACAGTGTTTAGAAAAGTCGTAACATAGACAAACGTGATGGTGATAACTTTTTTACAGATAAAGAAATACCTTAAT
>KQ435754.1:192232-205255 GCA_001276565.1 Melipona quadrifasciata | reverse complement strand
GTAAACAAACTTGCTGCCAAATTCATTTTGACATTGAATTTTGCAGTAAAATTTTTTTGTATTATATTCTATCATGAGGAATAAAAGGTACCATGAATCGAAAATGATGTTAAAGTTCCAACTAATCTTGAAATGATTATATCTAATATCATTACATTTAACAGATAAAATACATAAAATTTATATTTCATATAATTTATAATATAGTATTAAATTTAATATATAAAAATGAAGAATTTAATATATAAAAATGAAGAATTTAATAAGGTGAATTTAGCAATATGGCGACTTAAAATAACTCGTAAGTTATTCACTGTACCAAAAAAATGTTGCATAGTTGCATAGTTGTATCAAATAAATATTGCATAGTTTTCAGGAAAATATAGAATACTGTAATTGTTTTGTTGTTATTTTGCACAAGAAGAATTCAGTTTTTTAAATGGAACAATATATTTTATTTATCTATTAATCGATGTAGCTCGATATCCTCTATAAAAAAAAGTATGCCGAAGGAGATATGTTAAAGATATTTTAACTTCAATTTTATAGAATCTATGTATAAAAGACAAGGACAACATAGATGTAAGAATATTTCCCATGACTTTTCTCATCTTTCATATAAAAAATCTATCATCAAACTTTATGAATAAGAAGCATGCACAGTAAATAACGCGTGTACATTAGAGAAAGAGAAATAGTGAGAACAAAGTAAGACTGCTGTGAAATGTAAGCAAATTCTGAATAAAATCAATTTAAGAATTATTCAAGCTTTAATATCCCCAAATCATCATACTAGCTGATCAGTTCGCAAGATTTGAACGAAATATTTGAATTACCTACTTCTCACATATTTTCTGTTTATAAGATTTGATAGTAGTGAAAAGAAATTGTCTATATAATAGTCTAAGTGAACGGATTATATCCATTGAACAATTGAATGTGGTTTTTATTATACAAGATGCCTCATTTGAGTGTGACCCTCAAATATCTTTTTTTATTATAAGAACGCAAAAAATATTTCATACGTAGTTTGAATGGTGTTAAATGGTCAACATCTTGCAAACGTTGTTTTTTTTCAAAATCGTTTTTCGGATTTTTCAAATAACAATATTTTTTTCAAATAACCATTTATTTTTTTTTTTTTTTGCTGCATTGGTCATAAAAAAGAACACATTCAGGTGTGGTATGAACTTCAGATGTATTATGGTATGGCTTCCAAATAATCTTGAACTGTGAAACATAAACTTCATAGCTGAGAGGAAAATGTTTTTTATAGCACAAAGAAGGCTAAATGATTTGATCATGAAATTTGTAAGACATTTATCACTTTTATTTACTATTTCATGTTAAGTGTTCAAAATTTTGTCTTTTTACAGTACTTACATCTTAAAATCTACGAAACCTTCTCGTGAATTTTAAGTTTAACTTTCATTTTTGGACTTTAGGATTATTTAAAGGTCATATGTACATCTGAATGTATTTTTTCATAAACTACGCGAAAAATATAACACAAAAAAATATATAGTTATTTGAAGAAAAACATTAAAGATTTTGGAAACTTCGAAAAAACAACACTTGCAGAATATTGGCCACCATTCAAATTACATATAAAATATATCCTTCACAATTGAAAAAGATTTGGGAATCATACTTAAATGAGACTCTTGTTTATATAATATAGGGCAAAATGTAAAAATGCGGGGCTATTTAATAACGAAAAAAAAAAAAGAAGGAAGACATAGAATATATGTATAACGATCTGGGGTATCTATGTACGACGATAGGTACTATTTTCTCTACATCTAACTGTAAAATACAAATACATTACTAATAAAGGAAGTTCAAAAACTAATGGAACTTTAACATCTTTTTCCAGGAAAACAGTTGAGTTGCGACTTACGGTTCGATTGAAACTTTTTCTCCTTGTAATGAATATAATGTGATGCATTTAACAAAATTGATCTTGAAAATCATACTCAAAGTCAATTTTAGTCTACTTTTTAAATCACCGATCTTCAGCGATCCAAAAGTGCAGAATCATTTCCCAAAGCTTTGGGTAATTTTTTGGATAAATAATTTTTGATATCATGTGCAAATTATTTTTCAAAAGTAATCATTTTAACTATCTTTGTATTTACGTTTGTTACTTTTTTATTCAAATTAAATAAAATTTAAAAAAAAAATAAAATGAATGTATCGAAAAATTCCTTTTCATATTTGATTATAAAAGATTTAATGGAAAAAATTGAAAAAAATAATTATATGTAAAATATCAATTATCTAGTATTTTACGCTTAATAAATTTCGTAAATATTGGATATTTAAAAGAGAATTAGTTTTCAAACATATATATATCCAACATTTTATCTTCTTAGAAGATTTCTATAAAATGACAATCATTGATTTTTGTGAAACACATATTGCTGACAAGATTTGTAATACGGTCAGATGCAATCGATTATTTTCGAATAAAAGTGACTTTCAAAGGGTTTATTTGAGAGGATTTATTTTTTTTATCAATCGGTTTCCGCTATCATTCTTAATAGTTTGGGGATATGCCTAGAATTTCCAAAAAGCGTATAGACATAATTTTTTTTTTAAATAGAAGAAATTTCTTGTTATAACTAAGTTTTTGCAAAGGAGTGTTATATTTCAAAAATATATTTTTTTAAAATTGTACTAAATATACACAAAATCAAAATATTATAACAAAAATTATATACACTAAATCAAAATATTATAACAAAAAATTTACTTTTTGGACAAAACAAACTTTTTGTGCATTTTTCTTAATATAAAATAAATAACTAATAATAATTAATTAATAAAAATTTAAGTAATATAATAATAGAATTATGAACAAAATATTTATTTACTTTAAGAAATCATTAATAACTACTATTTGCCATCGCTTGATATTATCATTGACTAATAGGATAGCAGAGTTGGGCATTATTCGAATAAAATTTTATTTGAATAACATCATGAATAAATTCTTCGAAATTTTATTCCTATAATATTTCAAATAAATTTTTCATACAACATATAACGTACAATTTAACATAGTACAATTTTTTGTTCGAAGATTTTGTCGGTTAATTTGTTTGCTTTAGGCGAGTTTGTTATCGTTGCAAATGAAAACAAGCAGAAGAGCAGAAGATGGCAAAGGAGTGTTATATTTCAAAAATATATTTTTTTAAAATTGTACTAAAAGCAAATTTATTAAATAAACCAAAATTGAGAAAAAAGGATTCCTGACTCTTTTACTTTATTATTAAATAAACCAAAATTGAGAAAAAAGGATTCCTGACTCTTTTTCTTTATATTATTTCATTAAATATTTCGAATAAAATTTTATTCGAAGAATTTATTTGAAATGTTATTCGAATAAAATTTTATTCGAATAATACCCAACTGTGTGTTCGAATAAGCTTTGTTCGAATAAAATCGTTATTCGTAAATAACGAATAATTTTTCCTCGAATAAAATTGTTATTCGTAAACAACAAATAATTCTTCCTCGAATAAAATCGTTATTCGTTATTCGTTATTCTTTGTTCGAATAAAATGTCCAATTCTGCCCGCGAGCCTTTGCCCCTACTTTCTTGATCGCTAGCGCTATCCCCTCCACTGCATCGATCTTTCCATTTGTTTAACAGAAAAATCAACAGATTGATAGCTTAAAAGAGGGGCTCATACACGGCGAGGAAATTTTAATTTAGTGGAGAAATCGATGTGTGAAGAGACCGATGCAGTGGAGGGGATAGCACTAGCTCGGTAATTACACATTTCTGCTCTAAATTATCGAGCGGGAGCATAAGTCATCTTTCTATATTATTTTCAGAAAAAATTGATTTTAATTTTCCTCAGTTAAAATATTTCTTAAAACATTATAATTAATCGTTATAATTAATCGCGCAGAATATTATTTTTGAAAGTAAAATCAAATATGAAATTAATGATGTTTTAAAATATCCATAATATTTATGTTATAAAGAATAAAATATTTATTTATTTGAAGAAGTCATTGTTTCCTTTGAACTCCTAACATGCTTTAACTTTTTGAGAAAACATATAAATTATAATTGTATATTTATATAATTGTATATTTTCTCTTACAAATGATTGAACTTAGTCATAATTTTCATTAGCGCATTCTTTTCATTAAATGAAATTAATTAATTTTAGTGAAATCAATTAAGTGACACATTCAGTTTCAACATTCAAATTGTCTCAAACATTGATGGAGCGACTTAACCTGAAGTAGAATTTAGTTACAACATAGCAAGATCAAGGTTAGAGCTTAGGAGGGTTCTAGGACACGAACTGGTTTTGAATATCAAACTAATGCTGAAGTAACGTATTCTAGATTCAAATCACTGTTAAACATCAATTTAAAGTAACTATGCTTATTAGTTTGTTATACGAAACAACTTCTATATTTGCAATGAGATTTACAAAGGAAGGAATTTCCGCCATTATTTTATAGATAATTGTTTATAAACTAAATCATCGTTTTTATCAGTAATTAAAAAAGATTTACAATCAATATTCCGAATAGAGTTACTGAATTTTGTTTAAGCAAGATACATTTAAATTACAAATGTCTTTATTTAAATACTTTGGTACATTATAATTACAATACTTCACAAAATTAAAAGAAAGAATTGGCGATCTTTGAACTCTTGTATCTTTTTGAAAGAAGTTGTACGGCATTCTTCTGGACTCATTTTAAAGAGTAAAAGTTTTATTTTCAGGCATCACAAATTTTTTGTATATAAAATCTCTACATCGTGTAAAATGAATATATTTTTTCATTTCGAAAATTTTGCAATCTCAAGTTATCTACGAATATTAAAAATTTTTTTAGAACTAAATCCACTTCAGTCTTCAAGATTAATCTTTCCTTTATAATGATCTCTTAAAACCCTTTTTTCTTTCAATTTTTGAATTTGCAAAATTTTCGAAAGGAGAAAATATCATCACTTTTTTACACGTTAGAAATAAGAAATTTGTAGTGAATTTTGAAAGTAGAATTTTCACTCTTTAAAGAAGCTGAAGCGAAATATGTTTTTCCAAGATACAGGAATTCAAAGATCGCCAAGATCTCTGTTGAAATCGGTTATAAACGTTTAATTTTATAGAGTGTACATGCATGAAAAAATCTTTTAGGAAGTTTTGATATGAAATTTTTATATAATTTTTAATTTCGGCAATGATATATCAAATTTTGTTTAAATCATTACATAATTCTATTAAAAATGTAATGTAAAGTGATACAATCCTGACTGCCAATTGATATACATACAATTGATAAAAAAATTCGTGAATTTAACGAAATATATCTTTTTGCAAGACATTTGTATAATGTTTCAAAGATATGAACACGTCGTTCAATAATTATGTATCACTCCATGATTAAAATTATAGTGACTTACAAAAAACAAATGTCAATCAAGACAATCAAATGTATGCAACATGGTATATTTAATTGAAAAACATATCGTAACTCTTATTGTAAAATCTTTATTAGAAATAAAATAGTTTATTAGAATTAATAGAATGATTTTGTTTCTTCAGTCAATGAAATTTATAGTATAAACAAAATTAAATAAATTTAATCATTATCCACTTTCGCATTGTAAATAACAAAGTGAAACACAAAAAATGAATATATTTCAATTTTATTAAATGAACAAGAGATACTATATTTAAAGTTTGCTTATACAAAACAGAAATTGCATGAACAATTTAGCTGATTTTAAAATAAAATGCATTTAATCTTTGTATTAAGAGAAAACATCGAACTTATGCATATTTTGTCAGAAAAAAATATTTCACATATATATTTTTTTTACCGATTATCGCTTACATTGAAGAAGTTAAAATTCTCAGAGTTATAGTTTGAAAATATACTGTGTAATATTTCGAGAAATACAAAGTATAGAAAAAAATCTTTCGCATATGTATATTTGTAAAATACCGAATATTTTAGAAGTATTCTAAATTATTCGTGTTAAATTTTAAACAATTTTATACAAATTTGCATGTAAGGTATACATAAACAACATGTTTATTTTTAAGAAAGGATATTCGGGCATAAGGTATAAGTTTTTACAGTATTTTGAATAATCATATAAATATACGTACATATACATTATATAGGTAAATATATATACATATACATTATACATATAGATGTTTATAAGGATTATTTATTCTAATTAGTAAGATATTGTTTTAATTAGTAAGGTAATAATCTTCTAATAATTAGAAAACGCAGAAATTATTTTAATACACAATTTTCATTTTTTAGTAATCTGAGAAATTTACATTATTTTGAATTTATAACTTAAAATGTAGTACAAAAAATGTAACTAAGCGAAAAATATAACACACAACATTTAAAAAAACAGAATTAATTATGCTATCTGCTGCAATATAAATTTCCTTCGAAATTTAAATTTGAAACAAAATCAAAAATCGAATTTTTTTTGCATTTTATTTGAAGAATAACACTTCAAGCATCTAAAATTTTGTGCTCAAATTCAATGAAGTAACAAAATTACAGTGATTTAAAAAAAAGAGATGCAACAAGTGTAAAATAGGAGTACTTTTCAATTATTAATATATAATTGTGTTTTATTTGGTCGATAAGTTCTTTTTCATAAAATTTCCAAATCTTGAAAAAGATTAAAAATGTGGCATAAATATATTGCTTTACATGTTGCTCTATATGTTGCAATTATACGTAAAATAATCTAAATTAATTTAATTAAATTATTATAAAAAAGGTGACGTTATTACAGATTATACTTCATCATATAATAATGATTAAAAAATTAAAAACATATTATTCATACCGCTTAATTGTCCATGTCTTTGTATATGTATGCATTTTTATGAATGAGAAAATTGAAATATATTTTTTTCCCTCAAATATTTTTTAAGATGACGTTTCCTTTTTTTCCCTGTAAAATAAGAATATATTAAGAAGAAACATAGATAATTTGGAAATATAAAATTTACATTCAAATAATTATAAAACTGATTTTTATTGTTTATGTATCTATTATTTTTGTCAAAAAACATATTGTTTGCTTAATTTTATAGCATGGGTTATGATTCATTCAAAACGAGACATTATAATTAACTTCTTTAATGCAAGAAAACATTGTATGATAATTATACTGTAATAATAACATATTTATTAAAAGCAATAAATGTAGAATACATAAAAGATTCGAAGTTTATTCTTTTAATTTGTAATTAAATAAATTGATATAAATAAATTTCTAATCTTAATGTGAAAATTGCTAAATAACAATTTTTCTAAATGATATTGTCATATTGTATATTTAGCAATATTGTTATATTATAATGTATTGTTATATTGTCATAGGTATCGTTAAAAAACCATATGTACGTATGTATATGTATGTACATAATTATTACATATATGTTTGGTAAAATTTTAAAAATTATTTTATTAATTTTATAATGAACCAAAGAATAAATACTTCACTAATCTTAAACTGAGAAACTGACATAAAATAAACGGAGTTGTGATGTGGAAAGAGAGATATAGGTTTAAAATGCGTTACATATTTAGAGTAGAATATAACAGTCTGATCGATTACGGTATTCGTATAACGGAACGTAGGTATAGACACACGTTTCACCAACTAACCGTTTCTAGTTTGCAACAGGTTCTCATCAAAGTTCTCGAAGTTTCCCTTGGTTTTCGTAGAACACAACGAAAGTAAAACGGCATTGATGTCATAAGGAGATCATCCTATTCGACTAATTGAATAATTGATGAACAAATTACCTGTTCCTCCGACAGAAAAATTTTTATATTTTATATTTTACAATTCAATTTTTATATTTTACAAGTTCTATTCTGTCTGAAACTTTATTTTTGAAAACATTTATTTCTCTATTCTCATCGAGACTTATAATATTATATAAGAATATTTTTCGAAGAATTTCTACAATTCATATTTCAAGTAAAATCTGTTTAAAAATTCCTTAACTTTTTCGATCTCTGTTATTTATAAATCGAATATGAGAACGGATCACTTAACTTGGGTCAATTTTTAAATTTATGTTCATTTCCAGAATGAAAAATGATTTTAATTTACTCGTTTATTAGTTTTTCAATAAATACTGATTAAAAATATTTTGTTGACATTCACTTTTAGGATCGACTTTCAATTTTCTGATAATAATATATATTTATTCGTTATTTAGCTAATAAGATTCATAATGTAATATGTATAATAATATAGATTCTTTTGCTAATATAAACAGTGACACATAATTAACGAAAATAAGCAGTTCTCAAAATTAAAATTTGTACAAAGTACAATATATCTTAAAATCTATACTCATTTTATAAAAATTCATCTCTTTTTTTCTATACTATATTTATTATAATTTTTAGAATGAAAATATATGGATTATTTGAATTTACATTGAATTAAAATAGTTTTCATTAGATAGTTTTGCGTTTATGCAAAATTTGAAAATGCAAAAGTACACAAGAATATATGAAATATAGAAAATAAAGTATTTGTTAAAATACTTTAAATAAAATATCCATTTCCGCAGAAATATGAATTTTTATAAATATTTGCAATCTATATTGTACATAAGTAACTGAATGTAATTGTGTGCGTCAACCAGAAACAAGTATATATTAAAATATAATATACTTAATAGATTTTAACAGTCTTGGTATTAGCTTCATAAGAAGGAAACATTATAATAGAAGCTAGAGAAAGGCGATGAAAAAAGAAGAAAAGAAGAAAGGAAGAGAGGGCAACTAAGAAGAGGTAGGACTGACCGGATAAGAAATGGAGCTGAGAATGAAAGAGTTAAAAAGAAAAAACAATTGATGGAAGAAAGTAATCGCTCGTTCAAGCTTTCTCCCTTTAATGACTGTGAGTAGTCAATCTCAGATTTAAACGAGAAAGAAAAGCGAAAATTACACAATACTTGCGAATGCAACAAGAGAAATTCTTGCACGTTTCCCAATCGGAGTAACAGACAATCAGACAAATAAAAAAATTCGACGGTACACGAATTGAAAATAACTGAAGTCCATAAATCTAACCCGTGTCATATGATTCAATACGAGTTGACATGTATGAGCTTCAAAAGTTCCTGGTTCTGTTCACACTATATAGTTTATTCTACGTAGTGAGAATCTTTTCAATGCGAATGTTTTCCACTATCACAAATGAGAATATTAGACAAACGTTATAAATTAGTTAAAAATAGAAAGAAATTGCTAAGAAAAAGTTGGAAAGTAATTGACGACTGAATAACAAAAATCTTTGAAAAAGATATTTATTAATTTTAATTTGCGAACTAAATAATTCGACAAAATTGAAAATACTTTCTTATTGAAAAATATTATTTTCTTTTTAATAATTTTTGTTTGAAACTTTAAAATAATATACATATACTGGATGACTTTCCTAATAATAGAAAATATAATATTACCGAAACTATTAATTACATCAAAAAATGTTTGAAACAGAAGTTAGAGTTTCAAGAGAAACATAATAATAATAATAAACTAGTATTTCTGTAAGTGATAAAATAGAAATCACTTGTATTTTTCCAAATAAAATCATATAAATATTTAATGTATGATTCTGCATTTTTATGAACTAAAATGTTATATAAAAAAATCACTAATTTAATGGATACTTTAATTCATATACAAAGTGGGTATTGTGTTTACGTTATTCTTGTCTATATTGTACTGTGTCTTTTCTTGTTTTGTATGTGATGAGATTTTACAAGATTAAAATCCAATTATCTGCTGAATTGTTGGTTTTACTACATAAATAGATTAATACTTTGTTGCAGAGAATGCTGACAAGGATCGATTACTGTATTAAAAAATATTTAAAAAATAAAATTGACCTTCACATATTCTCTATATGTTCATTACATTATAATTAATTATTTTTATTATTTTCGATAAAACGAATTTTTTTTGAAACGTTTTAATAACAATTAACATAATTAAAATAAATGATAGTTTCGAAAATATTTTAGCTTCTAATCTGACTCAAATAATAGATATAAAAATATGTATATAACAATATTGTTCGCGCGCGTGTGTAGCGAGACGAGATCGTGATTAGTAAAGATTGTGGACTGTATATTGCGCGCTGAGTAATAGGGGCTTGTCCCCTCGTGATAACTTTGTGTCGCTAGAGAGTGAACTTTATCTATCGAAAGTCGAAATGATTCTGAATTGGAAGCCGAAGGAAAGCCCGAACGTCTTCTCGGTTCCCCCTCCTTCGGCTTCGGAAAATCGCGGGTCCAGAGTGAGGCACGAAGGGCCAGATACCCGTTGCCGTTCTGTGTGATCTCGCTGGTCCGTGTTTCTCACGTCTTGTCTGCTTAGAACAAAGTCCAGCCTTGTGGCCAAGGGTTTCTGGCGACGCAGGCCTGCTAAGGGTACTTAAAAACCAATAAATTTTCCTTGTATGTGCCTGCAGCCAGACCGTATTGTAGCATGGCACCTCTCCCGAACAAATATATTAATTAATTGAAATAAAAAAAATAAAGATTTTCATAAGTTTAATTAGTATCATATACAATGATATATGTATATACAGTTAAATGCCGAAAATAAATATCACTGAAAACAGATCACTGCACTGTTTTTCTATAAAAATATTCAGACTACAATTACAAACGTAACAAAAGCTCAGCTATAGTTCTGCAAATGGTTCGTAGATAAGCGGAAAATAAGAATTTCTGCAATTGATGGTTGGTAGGTAAATACAAGATTAATCCGTAAATAATTTCAACTGTATATAAATAGCATATTCAGTAAAAGTTCTAATTCTTTTACACAATAAAGTGATCAAAAATGCTTCCAGTTTTTTATATTTAACATACGACAGGTGACATATTTTCCTCGAAATACTTTCAATACTAAATATTTGTTTTTCGAAAAATACAATACTAGATCATATTACAATATTATAATATCACAATAATATCACAATGTAATTTCTTATTTCTATTCTACAAATAACATATGAAAAGTAACTTTATTTTCAAATTAATTCAATCATTTTGAATCAATTAAATCATTTGCATTTTTCATTTCAATTAGTTCATTCGTCGAAATAAAATAACAAATGATCCGAGTATGAGAACTTTTACAAAATAAATTTTTATTAAATAAAGTTAATTAATTAGTAATAAAGTCGGAAACTGTTTGTAAAATCAAATATCAAATACAAAATTGTTGTTTTTGATAGCTAAATAACGAAATAATTTTGAGAAAAATTAATAGCTTGTTCAAATGAACTAATGAAATTATTAAAAAAAAAAAAGAAAAAACGTGAAATAAGGTAATGTACTATTTAAATATCACTTTTTGAATATTTTATACGAATCTGAACGTCCCATTAATTATCTATATTTAAGAAATTGCATAAGTTAGAACCTCCTCTCAGCAGAAGAATGAAATTCACTCTTAATGGTCTTTTTCCCATTTAATCTCCATTATCAGTCAATGTAGTAAAGATTCATTTTTATACCTTAATTGCGTTTAAACTTGACTTGAACTAGTATAAGTTGTATATGTATATGTAAGAATTAGATTTACAAGATTGTTCGATCAAGTACCTTGAATTGAATAACTACGCAATTAGATATAATATTTCAATTAATCGATAAAAATAATAAAAGTGAAATGCATATTAAAGAATGCTTTTAAGTCTTCTAATCATGTAATATACGATATTATAATCTGACTATGATAAATTTTACAATTCCAACAATATGATTGGATCTTTCAAATAATACATGTTTCAAATCTTTTAAGTAAATATTTAGAATATTTATTTATTGTTATATATTTTATTTTATTGTTTCTTCACTTATATAAAATATGCGATAAATAATTATTGTTTATTTATGTATGTTTATTTGAAATTTATTTGAAATATATAAGATAGACAATAAATAAATATTCAAAATTTTTACCTAAAAGATTAGAAATGCTTATTCTTAATGTTATTGTTTAAAGCATTCAATCATAATGTTATATGTTGTACATATATAATTGTTTTCAATTCACTGTTGCTATTATTGCCATTTTCTTTTATTATACATACATATAATATTGCACAATGTAAGCTATCACGATTCCACGAATTGCGAACGCAATAGTAGAACATTCATAAAATGCATAATGTGTGCAAGTTTCCGAGTCAGAAACTTTCTAGTTTAAAATAGTACCCACGTCTGGCAGACCGACTGAACGTCAGCCCTTAATTAATTTCCTGCGCTCGGCCTTAATTAATCCACGTGATTGAAAGGAAATTCGAAATCAAAGGAGAAAGCAACGTGTAACTTGTTTATTGAATTCCTACGTCGTACTGCGGCTAAATGCGAGAGAATGTTTAAACTCGCAGAAGTGAATTAAGAGTATCGTGTAACCAAAGGAAGTTTCAGAGTTCCAAGAAATTAGCAAAGTTTGCACCGTGTGCAAATACCTTCCGCCCTCCCTTCAACCCTTCTTCACTTTGTCGAACATGAAAGATATCGCAGTTCAATGCTTCCAAATAAGGCCGAGTCAGGGCAAATAAAATTTCTTTGTTATTTCTAGCTTGTGCAGAGCCAGCTTGGACAAACGTAATTTTCCCAATGATAGCCCGTGAATTACTTCTCCCTTATGGTTATTACAGGTAATAGCTCTACGCTTTGTATGATTTACTTACTTGCATCAACCGATTAGATGTCGTGATACATCTATCAACGGAAAAGCATGAATTACGAAGGAAAAATAAAAGAGAAATAGATTATTTATCTTGTTTTATTACTCATGTTAGATGTTATTTACAACTTGTAAATCACCTTGTCTCATATAGTATGTAATTCACAATTACATTCTCTTTTAGAAATATGGTGTTAAGGTTTCAAAAGAAATAATAACTTCTTCAATTCATAATATTATTTTTTTATAGTATGGAAAAGTTAA
>KQ435754.1:23885-39994 GCA_001276565.1 Melipona quadrifasciata | reverse complement strand
GTGGTTTTCAGGATTAAAGTCTTCCCTTTACAACGACCGCCTAAAACTTAATGTATGACTTTTTTTTGGTTGATTTATTCAATCTTAAATGATAATGTAACTTTCGGCATCAGAGAGGCACATCACAAGCAGCACGGTTGAATTTGTTGTGTCTTATGTGTAATTCTATTCATGCTTTTAACAATTAACCAATTTCATTTTTTAACACCTATAAGAACTATAAATATTTAAAAAATTTTCAAATATTATAGTTTGTGCATTTTATTAAAATCGTATTGTGTATATAATCAACGCGACGTTGCTATACTTTACGATTTTGAGTATTGAATATTATATGCAGTTTAAGATGGTTGGAATGCCAGCCAGTGATTGATTGGTTCTAAATTGAATTTCCTAAATTAAATTTCTGATGAGTCTCCTGAATGAGCTTGAACTAAATTTCAAGTTAAATCTGAGACTCCTGATTAAGACCGCTGAGACACCAGATTCAGTTTGAATAATATGTCTCTAGAATTGGACTAATCTGTATGATTAAATCTTACTAATTGAATCTCTTTATATTTAATTCAAGATTTTATTTAAACGTCGCTTCTATTCTCTCTAAAAGTAAAAAATTCTCAAAGTTTTTAATTAGTGTAGAGATTAAATATAAATAATATTTATTTAATAATAATGCTAGTAATTAAACAATAGATAATTAAATAAGATAATGAACACAGATTAACGATTAATACACGCGGTCACAACTCAAATAATTTTTTTTTTAACAACTCAATTAACTCTTTTCCACAACTCAATCGACGCTTTCTCACAACTCAAATTGACTGTTTTCCATTCACTCGACACTTTCCTTTTTCAAAAAGAAAAACGCCTTGTCGCGCTTCTCCTACCACATTCATACTTTTTTTCATGCATTCTTACGATCAGGAAACACTATAGGCCATCTAGTATTAAGCGCAACTAAAGACATAATAATTACAACTACAGATTATAACTTAACAACGACCTACGATACTACAATTAATTGATATTAATTTGCACCTCCGCAATTTTGCGATTCTTCCTCTCCAATTGTTCGTTTCCATTGAAAAAGAAATAAGATGATTCTAAGAATTTTAAGAAACATATGCAAAAATATATGCAAAAATATATAAAATTAATATTTTTTAGTGCTTCCATATTTAAATTATTAAAGAAATAAAAATATCCCGTTATTAGTAGTTTTAGATAATAAACAACAGCCACTTTTCTCATATTAACTTTTATTTATTGAAATTAAAAATATTGCCAGTTTATTTCAATATTTAAATTAGATTTTACTGATGATATTATATTCTACTTTGTATCTCGAAGCATCAAAGATCTTCTCTAAATTCTTTTCCTTCTGTAAATTTTTTTAATATTAAATGTTTTAATCTTTTAATAAGATTGTAACTTTTCCGATATCCATATTTTTACTAATTTAAGCTCCTTAATTATTTTGCATTTTGTTAAATAGATACAATTCTATTGAGATTTTATTATAATAGAAATACATTTCTATTGAGATGTCATTATTACATTGTAACAAAATTATAATCAAAATTTATTTAGCCAAGTAGAAAAAATTTATATTATACATAAATATTATATATTATAATACGTATCTGCCATTGACAAACATTTTGACATTCTAATTGAATAATAGAATGTTAGAATACAGGAGTATTCAGATATTTTGAAAAAAAGAAAAGCAAATAAAATCTTACGAAATCAGTTTTGAAAATTTACAAGATTTTTAGATAATTGTGATATCATATTTTTATTTCAGGATATAATATGATACCAGGATATGTAATATTATAATAAATCTTTTGAGATTAAAAAACAAATGAAACGAATAAAATAAAATTTTCTTTATGTATAATGTGAATTATGTTCAAAACGTGGATTAAAAAATTAAATATGACGGCAGATTATAATTGTATCAACATTTGAGTTTGAGTCTAATTTTTATTTTAAATTACAGAATTAATTTATCGAATCTGTTTGTATATAAATTTTAATAAATTAGTAACAAATAGGATTTTTATGAATTTATGAAAAATTTTTGCATGTAAAAATACAGAGAATGCACACAGTACATAAAAATATATAAAATATTGGAAGCAAAGTATTTGTAATATTGCTAAATAATATTAAGTTTTATTTCTTTAATTATATTCATAAAATTTATGGTATTTATAATATCAGGAAATTAATAAGTTATACGAAATTAGAAAATTAAACGTGTAATGAAAAATAACGAGAAAATCATAGCGATTTCTATAGTGCTATGCAATGTAACACTTAGAATATTTTTGAATTACGATAATGGTAAAACTGTTAGCAGCTCTAGCATGAATAGGGCTGTCAACAGGTGAGACCGTGCACGTATCGGATTTCCTTAACTTCTTACATATTCTTGTTCATGATGTAGTTTGAACGTTATTTGAACAAGCGACAGAATTTATTGAAACGATGAAACTTTTATCATATATTACAACTAATGATTTAAAAATATTTATTTTCATTTTTGTCATATATCACAACTAATGATTTAAAAATATTTATTATTAAATATTATATTGAAGGAATAACTATTATTGTAGTTTAATTTTTTCAATCTCAATTTAAGCAAACTTATAAAATCGACGACCTTAACTATGACAAACTATTGCATTATCAATTCGTTTTTGACTAATAAATATTAGAAGTAATTAAAAGCCTTGTAAATTTTGTTATTTGTTTGATTTCATTTAACTGTTGCAAATTTTGAATTTTAGCAAAAATTTTGAAATTAGAAAGATTAATAAGGCAAATGAAATTTATGACTGATTGCTATGCATAAATTATGCGATAATAATGTGATCTAACAGCTATATTTATAATAATACAAAATCTTATATTATAATAATTATATATATTATATTATATATATTATAATAAAAATTAAGAAAATTTATTTTGATTGGTAGTTTAAGAATGCTATATATTTTTTGAATTATTTATTCTTTTTAGCATAAGTAATTCAATAAAGTCACATTTTTCTTTTTTGTGCCAAAAATTATCGAAAATATCGTGAATGTTTGAATGTAAAAAAATGTATCCTTGTTATTTTTGAAATATCATTAATGAAACATTGAATCACGAAATTATACATAATTTCATATTTTAATAAATTCTTTTTGGAACTACGTAAAACATTTAACATATAAAATAAATTAATACACGAAAATATCCTGTTCGATATTAGAGTTCGGATAATGAAGATTTGGATATGACTATTATACAGGATCAGAACTTAAATGTCAAAACTTCGAGAACATGTTGAGATAAGAAGTCCTCTTTAGAGATTTGCTGTTTTACTTTTAGTTTAGAGAAAATCGCAAAAGAAAAAAACAAACATTATTCCTCTATTTATTTATTTATTCATTTATACTTATTTATGTTATCATCTATTTTATCATCTGTATTATCATCTTATAATATCATCTATTATCTTTATCTATATCATCTGCAGTCAGGGAAAATAAAGATAGGACACTCTATGTTTCTTCGTGTTTTTTTGTATAATAACTGCAATAACTATATATATTAATAAATCAGTTAGACTTTACATACAAATATCTATAAACATACATTTGTGATACATTTTCTCAGTTGTAGATCTACACGAGAAACGTTAGTAGTTGTGTAAAGTCTCCATTAAACAGTATATAATATAATAAAGACAATAATAAAGAATGGGTCGTGGGCAAAAATGAATGAAAGTGAAAAATATACAGCCTTAAAGTTTTTTAAAAAAGAGCATTCGATAACAAAAATTGCTAAAATTTTAAATAGAAATAGAAATACATATAATAAGCAAATTTGCCAAAAATCCAAATAATTATGGTACAAACTTTTGCACCACGAGATAAACGTGTGAGTTTAAAGCTAGCATCTAATAATTCGAAGACAACTGCTAGACAAATTGCAGATGTTACGACAAACATCAAAAATGTTCGACGTTTGTTGCAATAGTGTAAATACCTAAAAGGTTACAGAGGAAATCTGCATTAATTAATCAGCACAATACGATTCGTCTGCAATTTACAGAGAAACATATTCATTTAAAGAAACAGTGATGAAAAATATTTTTGGATGACAAAAATTTAATATAGATGGGTTGGACGATTTCTATCACGATCTGAGAAAGGAAATTCAATTCCGTCATTAAGCAAAAGATGGCGAAGTTATGATTTGGGCCGCTGGAAGAACTGATGTAGAATTTATTAGTGTCATAATGAATAATTCAAAATATTTAAATCTTATCAAGGAACAAATAAACAAACTTGCCATAAGAATTGCAGAAAATAATTTTATATTTCAACAGGATATGTCACCGTTCACACGGCTAAAATAATGGAAATGTTCCTCACAAGAGAAAAAATTCAAATTTTAGATTGACCCCTAAGATCCCCGGATCTCAACATTATCGAGAATGTCTGGGGAAATCTTGCAAGAGCGGTGTACACCAACAGCCAACAATTTCAAAGCACTGATGAATAAAACAATGCATTAAACATGAATGGCATCAATTAAAACAAAAAAGCGATTAAAACATTTTTTAAATCTCTATCAAGACGTATGACACTGTAATAAAAAATGAAAGAGGATCTACAAAGTATCGAATAATAAACAAAAATTAAATAGTAATTTTTATTGTACACACTATTTTTTAAGTACCTGTCCTATTATTTTGGACCACTAATTTTCTTCAATATTTACATTTTTTTCAGATAAATATACATTTCCAACCAACATTTTAATTTCACCAGTAAAATCGTACAAATAAAAATACTGTAAAAAGATGTATACATAAATAAACTTTATTTATGTTACATATTAAATAAAAATTGACAAATTAATAGGGTGTTCTATCTTTTTGTCTCTGACTCTGATTTAATGAAAATATTGTTCAAAACGTAAGCATTACATCGAATATTGACCATTCTGATTGCAGTTAGATATTGTGATATTTTTGGTGATGTTCTAATAATTTGCTACAATTTACTTTCTCAATTGCTTTCTTGAATAGATTGATATTGTATAAACTTACTGAATAAATGAAAAATTGGCAACATTTCTTTCTTTTTCTGCAATTTTTTCTAAAAATGAAGCAAAAACGAATCGAATCTCTAAAGAACTTTTTTTCTTAGTTTACCGATCTATACGCTACCGAAGCTTTGACATTTAAATTTGGAAAATTCTATATATATATAAAATCCAACAATTTTTTAAGATACGAAGTGTGAACAAAAAAAAATTTATAGAATATATTTTTTTGTCCATATTGACAGTATTGTAGGATGAACGAAATTAATATTGGACAAAATTAATATCCATTTATTATGTAAATATCTTCGTGTTACCTAAGTTTCAAAGAACTAAAATGTCTTGAAATATTTTAATATATTAACATCAAATTTCTCATAAAACTCGGAAAAATTAGATCAAAGATTATGTAAATGTGATATACAAAGAGAAAATCATGATGAAGACTATTTATAAATAATTTAAAAAAACTCCAGAAAGGTCTTCCACATAGCATATTGACGAGAACATTCATGAAAACGCTTCTAAAGTAAATATATACCAACATAGAATATGTAGAAAACAATAATCTTGATATAAATAAAAATTAAAATAGAAAATTTTGATAAAAATTATCTATGAACATTTTATTTGTATCTTTTATAACTATGTAACGCTTAGATTTAATATTTAGAAACATAGGTTTGAAAACTCTTCCTTTATATAAACATTCTTGTGTCCTTACATCCTTTGAATTTCTACTTGTGAGGGCATTTTATTGAAAATTTAATTTATAATAATAACACTGTTAATAAATTGAAAGTACATCAAAATCGAATTATTAACTCATGCAATCGAATTATACCTCATACAAACAAACTTCTAACATACCAGAAATTTTTAATTATCTTCAATGGTTTTTGGAACGTCGATACAAAGCACGTATTTTTGCAGAAGAAAACCATTTTCAACAACTTCTTTCAATCACCCCTACAATACTCCATCATAATCAAAAAGTATCTATATTTCGAAAACAAAGATTTTTCGTATTTTCCTTAAAAACATACTAAACTTCGACTACCTATTTCCTTAACACCTTGTATATTGTTACATCTGCATTATGAGTGCATTATCTATCGTCAACTTGCAACACATCACCAATATCATTAAAATGGAATCGTTGCGGCTGTATGCGTCATTTTCAAATATCGACACTTCATGAAAGCAACCATGTACAATTTCAGTAATTCAGTAAATACATTTGTGGTTTTTCTATTGCCTAGAAACATCGGTATTTGTACAAGGAAAAAGAAACTACCATGTGTAGAAAAGCCACGAAAATAGTTTTGTTTCTAAATCGTCTACACGTGTCGGATCGCTGGCGATTTTAGTATATACAGAAAGTTTTGTATGTACTCTCGCGCTCGGTCCAATAGTTATTGTACACTATATCTCCGTATACGAAAAAATTCGCTAAGAAAAGCTTGTAAATAATAGCAAACAGAGAAAAGCTTTCTCAAACACTGAGTGTATTTTGATGCTAACTGATCTTTCTATGCTGCAAAATATCAATAAAGACAATTGAACTGTTCAAATCAGTTACATTAACAATAAACCAATAAATCAATGATACATTTTTTTTCTTAAATATCTTTATATACATAATATTTTTAATAAATTATACTATTCTTTGATGACAATTAATTTAATAAAAAAAACAGCATCGAAATGGTTTCTGAAAATTTTCGAAACGGTAATAGACATGTTATAGTTTGAAAATGTCTGTCGTACAATAGTACTATAATCATACTCTATTGTATAATAGATAGTTACTAATAGAAATAATTCATTACTAATTACGTCAGATATAGGCGAAACATTTCACTTTTAAAATGATAATGATCTCAAGCAAAATAACGAGAGTTATCATTACCAACTAAATTGAATATCTGTAAAATATATTATAATAGATATAAAAATTGAGAAAGAAAAATAATTAATATAAATGATTTGGAAAAGATCGTTAGAAAAAAATGTACAGGATCAATTAATATTTATCGATTACAAATAATAATTAAAGCCGAAGACATGCAGAGAAACTATAAACACTTTTATAGTAATGTATTTTTTAATTAAATTACAAATGTGCCAATGTTTTTTGATTGTGAAATTTCTAAAACTTCTTTATAGTATATCATTGAGTATTCTAAAGAATCCTTTTATAGTATAAATTTATAATTAATTTATATACAATAAGTCAGAATAATTGAGGAAACAAACAATTAAAATGAAAAATCACATTTGGAAATGCGTAACAGAATTTAAAGATTCACATCTTGTTCTTGAAAAATTGAATCATACAGGAAGAAAGATGAGTATTTTTTAACAAGAAAATTGTAAAAAAATTTTTTTCTTTAATGGTAATATAGTATTCAATTGCATCTTTTACTGCTAAGATTACATTGAATTTTCTTTATTTGCTTAACCTGCTTTCGACATTTTCAAGGTAATCTCCTGTATTTTTAATCTCAACCTAAAATTTCTTGAATAATTATCATTTAGCTGACATTGAAGTGCAACTGAATTCAATACTTTTTTCTTCATCTAACTCTAGAAAATAACAAAAGATATTATCCGAGCAGAAAGAAATATATACATATAAATATGTACACATATATCTTCTACAAAATAAAAATCAAAAGTGATATTTGCATTGCAGATGAGCAATTATAAAAATCATTGAATAATATTATTGATCTTTTAACAATAGAATAATTAATATATTAATTATAATATAGTACTGTTAAGGTCAGAGGTAGAAGCTAGAGATGCGTCCCTTGGACCTGGCCCTACAGCCAAAACCAACAAACACATAAATGTAAAAGAGACGCATCCCTAGGCAATACCGCCAGGTCCATAAGGTATTACAAATATTGCTTTATGGGACTGACCTGCCCGGTTAGAACAGGATTCGATTCCATGAGTATATATTTCGGTTCGATAGAGTATTCGGATATAGTGATTATTTCAGATATTGATTTTTTTTTTTTTATTATATTAGAATGATTCCGGCAGTGAGTGATAAACAGCACGGTGTTAACGGCCGTTAGCATTCGAGCAATATCAAATGGTCGGTTTGATATATTCGGAGCGAACAACACTCAAAGGCAAAGTTCCAAGGAAATTTTAGTTCTAATTTAAACGATTAAACCAAACAGTTGGAAGTATCACCCCAAGAAAACCACCCAGTTCAGGGAAACTTGATCACGAACGAAGCAACGACAAACCAGGCTAGCTCATATGTGGATAAATTCACTTTATAGACCACAACAAGGAAAAAGAAAATTAAAGGAGAAAAAAGTTAAAATCATAGCAGCTACTCGCAAAAGGTCAACGTCGCTATCTGATTTCTCTCCGGTTACCAAAATCAACAGAATTGAAGGTATGGACATTATAAATTCAGACATTCACACTAAAAATAAATTCAGCATATTTGCTGAATGTCTAATAAAAGAACCAGATAACGAAAAAACAAACATCAAACCATCTACGGGAAAGATCACAGCACAAGGAAATACTACATCTAACTCAAATTCACCCAACGTTAAACCTTACCAACAACACAAAATCTCCACCAATATACATTCATGGAAACATTGACCATATTAAGCTACTGGATACCTTAAAAAAAATTTAAAAATGCGTTTTAAATTAAATTTGTTTCAAACAAACTGAAGATAATGTTTACAAATCTAAACGATTTCAACGACTTTAAATTTATATGCAAAAACGAAAACATTGAGTTCCATACTCTGTAAGCTCTAAAAAAACGACAATAGTATTAAAAGGACTGTTTAGGTTTGCAGTAGCCAGAATATGCAAAAATATAGAAAGTCAGGGTTAAAAGCAGAGTTACCGATTCACACTAAATATTCAATATGCCTTTGCGCCCGGGATGTCCCTAGCACAAATAAATTATAATCATATCAGATTTATTGAACATGTAAAAAGTTTGAATCTCAAAAATCAATAGTTCAATGTTCCGATATCAAACACACGGACACACATCCACAAACTGCAATAAGAAAGCAGTATGAGTCAAGTGTGCTGGATTCCATGACATATGGAATTGCATCAAAATTTGCGAAACTCCAGTGACATGTGCAAACTGCAAAGGAGATCATCCTACAAACTTCTTCAAATGTCCTGCCTTCCTAGCTTTTTTAAATGAAAAAAATTCACACGTAAACAAATTCCAGCTACCACCGCAACAACATCTCCTATCTCTCTCCAAACACACCACTTTTCTATCTTCCCCTCCACCAAAACTCACTATATTTTCCCCACCATACAGCCAACACATGGAATTAAACGAAGACATACATACGCCAAAGCCCTATCACCCCAAAGACCACCATACAATCCCTCAACACAAGAACACTATCAAAATCATGATTTCACGGACAAGATAGAACAAATTAAATCAATCGATTTAGACTTATTCTTAAAAATCATTACACTGATATAAAAACATTAAATTAATTGTATAAACAACCTTGACAGAGTCAAGGTGACAATACAAATAGTAAAAGAATTAGAAGATGACCCATAAAAAGAATCATAAAACTTATCTTATGGACCGCTACTAACGTCAAAAACAAAATCACTCATTTTGGAATCACAAATTCCAAAATTTCTTAAATAACTGCAACACAGACATTGCAATAGTTACCGAAACCCGCCTCGCAGCTACAGATAAAATCAAACTTAATAACTTTAATATTTATAGAAAAGATGGATACTTTTCTACTCCGAACAAATCAAAAGGAGAAGTACTGATAGCCGTTCATAGAAATATCCTTGTCGAAGATACACCGCAACCAACCTCTTCAAACATAGATATTCTAAAAATTAAACTTAAAATTACACCTACACTCACAGTCGGCGCTGCGTACGCTACACCTAGAACTAAAATAACTTCAATATATTTAAATCACATCATCCTTCCTCAAGAAACAAGTCACTTCGTTATCAAGGGCGTATCATAGATCCACTTCTACTCAACACAATAAAAAATAGAATAATACATATAAAAAACAACACATGGCAGCACAAATTATCCGATATAAAACACACAGATCACATTCTATGGCGCACCTATAAAATCATCGGCGGCTCCAAAACCAAAATATCAGTTTTACAGGATACCACACACAACTCCCTACTATACACGGATAAGGAAAAGTCGGAAGGCTTGGCGCATAACTTTGAAGATATACACATGATGGCATATAACCAACACTCACCAATAGAACAAAATATTGAACACAAACTAAAAATCACATATAATCAACCTCCATTTCCTGCTACACAATCATTCTGCTTCTCTAAAATAGTTAAAAACATAATCAATCATCTCCCAAATGATAAAACACCAGGACCTGACACTATAACAATCATTAAACTCAAAAACCTACCAAATAAACCTATAGTTCAGTTATATTATATTTACAAAACTTATTTCCAAATCGCCTATTTGCCAATAGTTTGGAAAATAGCCAAAGCTATTCCTATTCCTACACTAGAAAAACCTATAGCCAATATCAAGTTACAGACCGATTAGCCCATTAGATATATTCTGCAAAATTTTAGAAAAAATCCAGCACCAACTTCAAGAGCATATCAAAAAAATAGACTTAATAATCCTACAGCAATTTGACTTTCGTCAATACAAACAACAGTTGTAGCGAGTCACCGAACACATTATAATAGAGAAAAACAAAAACCGTACAATTCAACTCATCTGTTTCTGATTTTGTTTGACACAAAGGCCTAATAACAAAACTCCATGATATAATACTTCCTACAAATTTAATCAACATTATAAACAACTACCTAAATAATAGGAAATTCTATGTTTCCATAAATGGAACAAAATCCACGTGCAAAAAAGTCGTAGATGGGGTACCACAAGGATCCATTCTAGGCCCCCTACTATTCATACTTGACATACACATAAATGATCTGCCCAAAATTACAAACATACACACAGCCATATTTGCTGACGACACAGCAATCTACGCTTCATCTTGGAGTCGCACGCAAACTACTATCTACATCCAAAATCACTTAGACTTACTACAGAAATACTTCATAGAATGAAAATTAAAAATAAATCCCACAAAAACACAAACTATCTCTTTCACCACAAAAAACCTGATTCTCAAGACCATTAAAATTGCAGACCAAAATATTCTCTGGTCCCTCATCGCAAAACACTTCGAAGTCATCCTTGACACAAAAATCGCATAGACAACCGCCATAAATAAACGTGCTAATCTAGAATATCCAGCCCTGCGCAGACTTATTTCCCTTATTTCAAAAAATAGCAGACTAAAGAAAAAACTCAACTTATATAAAATATGCGTTAGACCATTCATAACCTACGGACACCAAATTTGAGCAGCTGCCGCCAACACACACATAAACAAATTTCAAAAGATGCAAAATAAGTTCTTGCGTATAATTTTTAACAAACCCTACGATATCCACATCAAAACTTTACACTCACAGCAAATATACCAACTATTAAAGAATACATACAGAACTCACTCATCACGGCGTACAACACAAATCATCCAAATCCACTCATTAGAAGTATAGGAAACCAATAACATCTTACTCAAAATTAAGACTAAACTTCCAAAGCATGCAATAACAGACAAATAAATTACACAATAATACTCTACATCAGGATCATATTCAAACATAGCAGGTTTTTTGAAATTTTTTTCTTGCAATTAACATACACATGCATCGCACAAAACAAACCAAACTAAATAAAACTAACTTTTTAATTGTTCATTTTGAATGCAGGTTATAAGGACACGTCACCCCAGGAACTGTAGCAAAAATAAACACCCAAGGAAAAAAAAGGAACAGGGTTCTTTCTACAAGTAAGGTGAAGCTCTTCAGTTCAAAGTGTACTTCTCATGTACATTACAAATTCGACATTATAAATTCGACATTCAATCAATTTTCCACAGCAGTGGGTGGTCCTTCAAGCCAAAATATATATACGCAGAAGAACAAGATCGACAACAGTCTAGATTATCTTTAACAAATACATTATATTATAAGTTTTTTATATAATCTGGTATAATAGATAGTAATATTTTCATTAAATATGACAAATCATAATATAATAAATAGTACTGTATATTCGGAACAGTCAAAATAAAATCAATCGTACGGCGAATTGCTCGCGTACAATTACATGACCTTGATACGGAACATATTTTTTAAGCTTCATTTTTAAAAAATAGAAGAAGACCGATTATATATTTTTTATTCCTTAACAAAACGAATATATATTTTTTGTTTCTTGGATTATTATTATGGATTGTTATTACTTCTTTAGTCTATCTTTAGTTCCAAATAACATAAATGTTGTTTTTGAAATTTTCGAAATTTCTGCTTCCAATAGGTGAATGTTCTTTACAGAAATCTGTTTTTCGCGAAAATGTATCAATATGCTTATCTATATCTGTAATTTCTAATCTTTTTACACAAATCTACTAATCTCATCTTTGTGTATTTACTTGGATTTCATTGTACACATCGTTTAGGCACACAATTTACTACACAACACATTTCTACATACATACATATAGCGATTCTCCATGCACACATGAAAGTACGAGACACTAGCAGTAGCAGTATCCCAAAATATATTTGCTGCGTGTCCTTGTGTTAAATGTTCCTCTCTCACATACGTACATGCACATTCGTGAATGCACCGAATTTAGGTTTCAGGTTACAAAAGGAATAGAAGGGAGGCGTTACGCTTCGTCTCTCTCTCTGACCCACTATGAGATTGCATACCGTGACCAACAAACTATGTACTTACGGGATATAACTCGCAGGAAGAACGAGCTTGGAAAGAGGAAAATAGAAAATACAAAAGAATAAAGAAAATTCGAAAAGACTAAGCTACGTGTGAACAACACACAACTTGAAATCCGACGCAACAGATGAAAGAAAAAAAAGGATTAGTCCTAATAATTATTTTCTTATTCTGTTTATGCTAAACTGATTTCTGCAGTCGATTATTACAAGTCAATATATTTTTTTGACTCCAATTGATATATTTGTATACCGGACAAAGATATTTCCAGTTCTTCGGAGACCCTCGTAGTGAAAGGTTATCTCTACAAACACTACGTGCTCTCACAGCGAGTACCGTTGTATGTATGTATCTGGTTCAAGAGTTACAATGTAACTACGTGCAACTGTGAATCTAAGTGAAAAATTAGTAAACATAAGTAATAAATAACAATTCACGTATTCCTTAGGCTAATCCTCTTATTTCGGTACAATCTTATCATCGAAATGGTCTCCATCAATGGAAATAACGTACCTCAAACTGACAGCAAAGTTTCCAACCCACAAACTCAACAACGACAAAGTTACACAAGTGTAGTTCAAAGTGACTGTCTTTCAGAAAAGAATCAAGCCATAATAATTGGTTGAGATGTAATCCAAATAAAAGATTATGTCTATGCATTAAACAAAATAACTACCTGATTCAATATTAGATTCATTTCGCGAATGTGCAATAATAGAATATATGTTTTATGGCAAGCAAAAAAATCGTAGACGACACAAACATTTTAGTTAATGGCATTAATCTAGCTTTGACTAATCTCCACTAATCAGCAAATCCCAAAGCTTAATTCCTTCAAACATATATCCAACGACTTCACACTCATTAATCGAAGAAATTTTCGATAAATTGGACGTGAAAAGAGAATCAACTGTCTCCTTTTTAAGAGCCGGAATATCAGAAGATAATACCACACATATTTTAAACTTCCGCCGTCAAGTATTTATTCATCCAAACGACAAAAGCAAAATTCCAGATTTCATAAAAATTGAATACGACCAAACCATATACTGGATCTATCCTTCCACAGTCACATTGAAATGCTGTAAGCTCTGTATGCTGTGCCTAGATATGTAGCAAAAAAGTGTAAAGCCAACGATAATCAATCACATCAACCACAAACAATAAAACCAACTAAAGCCCCTACTAACATCCAAGAAGTTGAAACAACCCCGTTCATATCGAACAGTACAAACTTAGATGCATTTAAAAAAACCACAAAATTCAAACCACACCAAAATAATAGAAAAAATGGACATAGATAGCTCACTCAATCTATTAAAACGCACAAGATCAATAACAACAAATGATTCAAATGAAACCCCTAAGAAAATCAGAAACCCGAGATACAGTAAAGACCATCTAAATAACACACAATAGACAACCAAGAAACAAACTACAAACAACCAAAGAAAAAAGTAAGTACCATAAGAAACAATGAAACATGGAAAAGTTGGTAAAACCAATTAAAAGACATAATAAAAGGGATAATCAGGTAAAATATTAAATTTCCACCAAATGGTAAGTTTTCTAGAAAACTCAATCGGAAACTCCAACACTAAAGAGATTACTACAAAATACACAGAAAACGTACAAATCTTGGCAAATTTTATGAGAGAACTTTATCCGCACCTCACAAAACGATCGATCAAAAACCGTTTTACTAGAACCATAAAAAAGTTGAACAAATCTACTACAGTTGAATTCACAAAATACTCACAAGCCCCCAAAAAAGTCTTAGAATTTTTGAAAGCTATATTATACCAATTATTATAACCATACCTGCCCTATCATAAAACCTACCAAGGTCACTAATAATCCGAGAAGGTGGATGTGATCCTAAACTTAATTATAAATAAATATATAAAGGTAATTCTGTTTTTCTGTATTTTATTATCGATACGAAACTGCGATTTATGTGAGTGTGCAAATGCTTTAGATATATTAGATATATTAGAATTATGCGTACAAAAAACGTTACGCTTCTTGTCGACATAAAATAATTTACTATTCTATTTTTAAATAAGAACAACGACTTACCCATTTTTTATGCTGGCAAGCCCTAACGTCTACCACACTCTGTCGCGGCTATCATGACGAGTTTATTGTTGTCTTTCCTGGTGACCCGCGAGCCTGTTATGTTTGGTATCCTCTAAAACCGGTTAGCATCGATCACTGTATCGATGCTTAATAATTTCATTGTTTTTAGAGGAGTTACGTCAGAACAACCAAACGGCTCTCGGTGATTTAAAGTGATTGCCCCGCGCTCATCATCACTTTTTTTATAAATCAGGCCTGTCGTTAGCGGGGAAACTCGACAGTAATACGTTAAATTCAACACTATCAAGTTAGTGTAATATTCACTCCGTAGTTAGTGCGTTAGTAGAGTGTGCGTTAAATTCACCACAGTGTGCAAAATTATTACAGTGCGTCAGTGAGTATCTCGGCATACGAAAATAATATACCACTGAGTGCGTATCACGTCAGTGCGTTGCAACACAAGTCAGACTATAATTATAATATTATCACCGTTGTGCAATCGCTGATCCCCTAACGTGAGCTATAGTCAATAACACATCATTATTATCACTCACCTATATTATACAGTCCACTTGTCGCGATCTCCGATCACCAATTGGAATCGTATTATCTTTTTTCTTTTCACAATACCGGTCACTATTCGCCTCAAATACAAACGCATGAATTGCGATCATACCGCTTGAATGCATCGCGCCGCAGCATTCTTTATTATGAAATTTTCATTCTTTCTGTATTATTTTCGAATAATAAATTACTAATGTTTTGAAATAATTATTATATGAATATTCTGAATATAAATTTCTATGTATAATGAGATACTAGAAAATATAGTACACGTATCACATCAATGTGTTACGTTACTACAGAAAGTTATCTCCGAAAAATTGAGTGTACAAATACTTTCTTAACCCATAAAATTAATAGAATTTCCACGAATATGCGATCAATTACAATCTACATATATATGCAAAATTCAAATATTTAAAGAAAAACAAAAAATTTGAATATTTTATAATATATTTATTAG
>KQ435753.1:1813282-1842454 GCA_001276565.1 Melipona quadrifasciata | reverse complement strand
TGAACGAAACACGGGCTGCAGTGCCAGCCCGTGTAACCGACACCAGTCATTCGCCTCCCCTATTTCACCACCATGTTGTGCCACTTGTGCCCTCCCGCCACTTGGGTCCTCAGACACAATCCCTGTACTACTACCGTTGTCCTCTCTTCCCCCTTGATTCCCTGACTCTGTTCGATTCTGTTCGGCGTCCACCGCTGAAAACGATACGTTTGCCTTTCCTCTTTCGATCGTCTCGAACCGATGGATGTTTAATTGGCTCGCGTGGCAGTCAATGGACCCCGAGTCCCCCTGCTAATCCTCCGTTTTGCGGGATTCGATCTTCCTGAATCTCTCTCCTCTGTCTCCCTGATCGCTTCCTGGGGACGTTCGTTTATAAATTGTGTGTTCTACGATACAATACGTTGCTGCGAGGGAAATTTTTTTTCTTACCTCTGTGCTGCTTGATTTATTACTGTTCGATTTGCACGACTTTAATTTGCCTGATCAATATTTCATTCCGGTTGATCTTTATGGATACATTCATTTTGATAAATATGACACATTTATATTAATCTGATGGAAAGATTAGTCTGACACGTGAAATTTTATATCACAAAATATACGTGTGTACGTATGTAGGGTATGTATGTTAGTAGGGTAAGATTAATTTGGCAGAGTGACGAGAGTATGGAAATTTATTCAATTTTACGGACAGGTTTTAAAAATAGCTTATCCAGTATGAATCAGTCGGGATGAAATGTCAAATGGTATTTAGACTGCAAAGAATGAATCGAGCAAAAGTGAAGTCCCCAATGCGCATGACTAACAAGCAGATAGGCAGTAACAATGCGGCACGCCGATCTTCGCCGTGTTCTGTATATTGTCTTCCACGGTATATCGTACATGTGCTAATATTATTCTAAATCTTTACAACCACAGACGTTTCATATTGCTTGTATAAAATTCCCATTTCCTATTTTTGTCTCTAATCTCTCTTCATTTTTATTTGATTAAACTTTAATTTCGTAGCTCTCTCGAATCCCTTCGTTAAAAAATATTTTATCCTCCCATTTTATCCTTCCCTATAATTTAGATAATAAGACATTGTTCACTAAATATCTTTCGTATGAACTAATTTTTATCCTCTCTCCTTTCATCTTTCATCAAACATTCTTCTTTCGTTCCATCTATTTTAAACTTCATTTCTCTTCGATTAAACAGTAATAAAAATTTAGAAATATCTTCGATATTAATTAAAACAGTAATAAAAGTTACGTCGAAAATGCTAAAAGAATGTTTTCTACTCGTAAACCAGGCACCGTGTATCACTGCGAGGTTTGGCTAATGCATGAACGCAATCGGTCGCCAGACTGGGCGTCTAAAAGCCAAGGTTCTGGTAAGTAATTTCGCCGGTGTTGTCCGCTAGAACAAAGGCCTGGGAATTAATTAGTAGGCGCGTATACGGCGGGTCCCCTAGAGGGCGCAGCATATGGCGCGATCGCATCATCGCATCACCACCTGGCCCTCCCTGTCTCCTTTCCTTTTCTCCTGGCTTCTCCGCTCTTTCTCTCTTTCTGCTCGTGGCTGTCCGAAGGGGGCCGAAATGTTGTTGGCTGGATGGACAAACCAACGGTCGGACAAAAAGACTAGCTGCGAATCGACAGGGGTTGGCCGGCCGCAACCCTCTGTCTCTCCCTCTCTCTTTCTCTGCCGCGACGTTCATGACCCGTGAACGCCAGAACCAACGAATTCGACTTTCCAACGTGCTTTTCGGCTCGCATTGACAGACTCTTGCTCGTGCGCGGAGACACGGGAAATTAAATTTCGACGATTGGGAAAGAAAGGTACAAAAGAATCCTGGGGTTACATTTTCAAACTCGAGGTTTTCACATTTTCTTCCGCGTCCAGGGAACTTTGGACGACAATTGTTGAATTTTAATAAATGGAGGAAAGATGGGAGAAGTTTGTTTGCAATTTTAAAATTTCAGTGAAAATAAATGGAGGAAAGATGGGAGAAGTTTGTTTGCAATTTTAAAATTTCATTGAAAATTAAAATTTCAGTAATTGCAAATAAAGACACGAACGATGGAAGAACTTTATAGAACCGAGAAATGATAGAATTATTAAATAGGGATACTTAAACCTTAATCGCACGAGAAATAAAATATCGCTAACTAAAAGAAGAAGACTCAAAAGGCATTTTCTAAAGTAAAATGAAAATAGAATTTCGATGTTGAAATAAATTGGTTATTCTCCATATTCTGACGCGCCTGTTATTGAAATTAGGGAGGTTTATTATATTGTATGTTTAATTATATTTTTTAAAGCCTACAGACACTGGCAAATTTTACATTCTGTAAATTTTTGAATATGAACGATCGTGGTTAATCCATTCGAAGTAGAGGAAGATGTGGGTCTAGTTCAGTGACGTTCAGAGGTGCGGCTTCTCCAGCGACTGTTTTGTACTGATGTTAACAGAAATAGAAATTAATATAGTCTCCAGAGACACCGTCGCTATCGTGCTTTTACCCGTTTGTGTTATAATAACAAACACTAATTGCACGTAATGCGAGTGTTAAAGCATGACGAATCCTCTCATATTAGCTCTTTTCTTATTTTAATCTCTATTTTAATTAATTTTAACATTCAACAGTCTGGTCGAATTCTCGAAAATTTAGGTCAATTATCACGTTTCAATTATTATGTACTAACGTTCCTTCCAATCTTTATGAAGTACACGCGCCTTTGACGTAACATAAAATTGCTTCCTACTGTCTTCCGTCTCGACAAAAAAGTGACAAACGTTCCCTGAATTCCTCAGAACTTCCCACATCAAGGAAGAAGCTCGCGTTTCGGCGTAACGTAAAAAGCCTCCCGCGTCTTTCCCCCTGAGTCGCAAAACGTCCAGAATTTCCCACGTCACGCAGGAAGCCCGCGTTTCCAATTTAAGATTGGCTGGCGAAGGCAAAACCTAGAGAGTTGGAAGACCAGGAGAGATGGACGATGATTCAACTGCGTCGTCTCGTTTTTCGCGATCTCGTCCCGCTGTCTTCGGCGCGGACCCGAGACAAGGCAGACCGAATCGCGGTCGCGGGGGGGAAAGATTACGCGTCGTATCGATTACCATCTCTCGCGGCGTGGCGTCAAGGTAAATCGCCGGATATCAAGCTAAAATATGATGATCGTTGGCTGATGATCGCCGCGCGAGACGGTAACGAACTCGCTAATATTCCATCAGCGTGGCTCGCCGCGTCGCTTCTTCCTCGAAACGGGAACAGAAGACGGCGGCAAGGACGCCGCAGAGGCCGCATCGGTTCGCAGCGATTTCCCGGTTAAAACGCCGCGCAAAAACCATCCCCGGGACGAATCGGAAGACGAATCAGCCGCGACCGCGAGACTTCGGACTCGCGTGAGAGAGACTGATTTACGATCTCTTCGGCAATTTTATCAGGCGGGGGAATCTTCGTGGTTTACGGGGCTCGTTTGATCGACGAGGTGAATCTACGATGATGACGATGGTGCAGAGAGACGGACCGAAGCTTAGAACGTATTAGGGCTTCTGTGCTTCATTCGTTAAGAAAAGAAATAGGCTGAAAACTTACTTTTGCAATTACGAAGGATCGAAACTTGGCAATTTTAGACTGCCAACTTGTCAAAATTTCCCTAGGAATTTTCTTTACAATTAGACTTTGTAATTCGTATGGTAATTTTTCGTTCAGATTGAAGCGAATGAATTCGACCAGCAAGAGCTTAAAAGATAGTTTAAAATTTGGTATGAAACAAACGAAGCAAGTGCCACTGTCAATTTCTGTACAGTTGACGCAAAGCTACCAGTCTCCTTCTCGAAGATCTGTCTACCGACCGAATCAACTAAACAACGTCTCTATCAAATCGAAAAAAACGTACGACCGTAAAACCGAAAATCATTTTTGATTTCAAGATCGGCGTGTGAGATTTCGAAGAGTGCTCAGAACCTCATCTCGGTGAGATGGCCCGGGGTCTCCGGTGCACCGATATCTCTGCGGTTTCGTTTATTTTAAGTCGGACGGTATTTTTAAAAGCTGGATTGTTCGCAGGCTCCGGTGGTGACCGCACCAGAAGGTGCAAACATCGGTTCCTTATTCACTTACCCGGGTGGCGGCGGCTCGGTGATGGAAGAATAAAGAAAAAAGACGCGGAAAGGGGAAAGCGGACGGTGTCTCGGCGCGTTGCTGGTCCACGGCTCGGTCCAAAGTCTCGGTCGTTTTTCGAGGCTCCGTGGTCGGACGAGCATGAAAGCTGAGCCGGCTGCCGAGTTACGCTGAAAATCCCCTTGTCCGGCTCTCTCTCGGATCTATCGAAAGGGGCCAAAGATCCCAAAAGCAGAAGAAATACGTCTGCGGCTCGGTGTATGTATGCACACGTCGCGCCGCCGCACGGCACGTCACTTTTCGCCGGTCGTTCTGCTCGATTCTCGAGCCGACACTCGAGACACACGACTCGTCCCTCCTTCTTTTGTTTCATTTTGCCTCCGTCGAACGGTGGCTCTCGAGCCTCTTGCCTCTTCTCTCTTTCTCTCTCTTTCTCTCTCTCTGTCTCTGTCTCTGTCTCTGGCTGGCCGAAGAACAGCCAGATTTTCTGGAATTCGTTCGGTCTCACGTAACACACACACACACACACACACACACATATACACACACATACACGATCTACTCGTTCTCTCTTCTCGTCTTTTCTGTGTTGTGTTGGTCAATGGGATTCGGTGAGTTCGTGGGAAAGCGGCCCGTTGATCGGCCTCGACCCCCGTACAGATCGATCGCGCCGTGGTCCAGGCTCGCGGCTCGCGCGATCACGCTCGTTCGCCCGGAAGATCTGCCTGTCGGCTCGTTCTCGAACGTCGCCTACGCTTTCCTATCCTTTTCTTCGTTTCTTCCTTTTTTTTTTTTCGGACTTGGAACGTCCACGTTTGGCCGCTTCCTCTCGCGGCAGCCTTCCTAGAGCCGCTTCAACCGATCTCGATGATCTCGTGTTCCCTCGGCGAGAAACGCTGCTTCGCTACCCGACCGACCGTTCCGATCGTTGCTCGACTGAGCGTATCGTGCGGTAATGTTGGAACGAGTTGGTCGCACAGAGTTTGCCGAATTTTAGACGAGGCTGGATGTGAATCTCGTTCGAGTATCTTACTTCCTAGGTTAATCATTTCATTATAATCTGGTTATTTTATTTGAAATTATAAAATTTGTAAAAGTTTCCTAATAAATATGTGGTCGAGTGATACACTTTATTTTTCATTAAAATTTCCCAGTAAATGTAGCAATTAAATATTTCAATACCCATAATCGACCACAACAAGATTTACGAATTGAAATGCTAAATTAGTATCCAAATTAAAATTGATTAGCGAATATAATCGTGATTCATATTACACGCAGTTAAAGGAACTTTGCGACACGAACGAGATGCGACAAACGGATGTCGCGTACGAAACCCGGGCAACGGGAGAAAAGCCTGAAAAACGGGTTAAGGTGACACGGTGTCGCGTTTCAGTCACCTCTTTTGTGCCACCTAGCCGTCGCTTTTCAAGAGTTAACGTTTCCATGATATTTCTTCCGCGCGACGGAGGATCCCGTAAGCAATAGGCGTGTAAAATGATTCGCTGTAAATCTATCATCTACCTGGGGGCAGCCACCTCCATGAAAAACACCTGGTGGTATCTCACGGTATCTGCGAGAGAGGGTGCCCCGGAATCGTTGCGTTCTTTCCTGAATATTCGAAAGGGCCACAGCTGCGTACGAGCCACCTCCCGCGTATGCGCCTGTCGATATCGCCCAGCTTTATTTCCAACTCCCGCCCACTCGTTGATTACCAACGATCGAATGACTGAGCGATCGAACAGAAGACGGAGAGACGATTCCTCGTGTGAGAATTTTTGCACCGTTGATGAAGGATACTTCAATTTAGGACTTGATTATCTTAGACTCCTGCGTGAAAGTACATTGACATTGGTGCTTTAAATATTTCTTTTTCACTGATGCTTTTTGCAATTTAACAGTATTATCAAAGTTGTCAAAATGACTAATTCATAATTTTTCTCAGATATTTTACAGACGTATTTTTAAAGATTTAAATAACTTTTCGTAAAATATACGAATATAAATATTATAAAGTTTCTCTATTTTTTTTTTTTTTTTTTTACTTCAACGTCTCTGATAAAAATTTAGTTTCGTCTAATGTCGAATCGTTTCCTGAAAAGATCACTTGAGACATTATCTCTGTCATTAGCATTCATGTCAAACAAATATCTATCGACTGGTGACGATGCACTGTCGACGATATCAAACGGAGTGAAACCGTGAATTCCGATGAAGCGAAGCGAACTCCAAACTGAACTCAGGCCACGCCTGATCCTCTCGAATTGGCGCGTTTCGTCGTATTCTGTAATCGCGGGCCGCCTTTGACAGCGCCATTCCTCTCTCGCGGCAAGAGCCAGGCCGCCAGCCGTGGTACAGGTCGTTTCACGGTGATTCCCGTGACCGATCCGAGGGTTGCGTAGCCTGAAAGACGATCACGGTCGTTCGGCGTCCCGCCGTGGCCAGGCCTCGTGTTACCTAGAGGCCTTCATTAGACTGACACTGATGGCGAATCGCCGCCACGAATCACGTAATCCCCACGACCGGTGCCCCTCTTTCATTTGGCAGATCGGGCAACGGGGCCCCGAGTTTCTCAGTTTGCTCGTTGCCGTCTCGTTTCTCGGGCCATTCTCGTCGTGATTCTCGCCGGGGCCGTTTCACTTGAGGCGCAGCCTTTAATGAAAGGGTTCTTACGGGACGACGAGAAACGAGACAGCGCGTACTCGACGATTCCTGAGAGAGAAAGAGAGAGAGAGAGAGAGATTCTCTGCTTTTCTTTCGTTTCACTTTGTCTCTGTCTTGCTGGTCCCCATGCTCGCTAAGAGGCCACGAACCAGAGGTCTGTTTCCCGGGCGCCACGAGCTGGATACCAGAGTGAGATCGTAAACACGTTCCACGAGAGTCGTAAGATTTCACGAGACTGAAGGCGGACGCCGAGGATTGACGGATTGGATCGTTATTGGATCGTTTATGTGTCTGTCCGTTTTCTTTGGATCTGGGAGTTTTGTGGGCGTTTGTGGTGGAAAATGAAACTGCTCGGAAAAGATAGACTTTTGGATTTATTTACAAGCTGTTCAACTACTTAGCCGTTTGATTAACTTTCAATTTCATCCTGATTTGAATAGAATTTGACGATTGGATTCGAGTACTTTAACCTCTTGCGCTGGAATGACGCGCCACGCACGTCGAGACTTTTTTGTTCCAAAATTGCAATATTTTCTCAATTTTAAGTATATTTGAGTATAACACAAGACAAATAATAAATTTATTACTTTTAATTTCTATCCAGTGATATATCGACGAGTTCAAAAAGAAAGCGACGAATTGCTGTATACGGTTTGGTCGCTCGTTATGGTCCGCAATCAGTTGCTAACACGAGGTTAATTGAAGGGTGACGATGTAATAAAATGGCAAAGAATTTAAAGATGAAGAAGGAAATAATTTACATTTCTATATAAATAATGAATACATCTCATCATCTTTTGTTTTCAAGCATGATTTAAAAGTAACATTTGAATTGAAAAATTGTACCGTTACCATTTATGTATTTATCACTCTATAGGTAGAGTTGGAAATTTCTGTCTGTAGTTTTTTAAAGACTTCAATCCTTTTCAAACAGTCTTCCAGCTATTTTCACGTTCATTATCGACATCACCTGGTCAATTTGAGTTCGATCGAGGATTCACGGGGTCGGTAGAGCTCGCAGCTGTAAAGATGAAAGCGGCGCTAATCGCTCCTCACCCTGTCGCGTTAACCAGCTCGCCGTGTCATTTTTCGTTCGTCACACCTTGTGTTCAGCATTCTTGCTGATTCACCCGTTCGAGTATTTTGATTTCTGCCGTTCTGTATCGTGAAACATTAAACATTAAACTCGCATCTGTCGATCGATCTTCACAATCACAATCGAAAGGACGAAACTCTTGAAACGCTTCTTCCAATCACGATGCAAGATCGTTCATCAGCTTTTCACATCTGAAACGAGCTAATGGAGTTCTAACGAGGAAAAGTTTCCAACAAACTTTGATATTGAAATAAATTTATAACGAATTTTAATATTAATCGAAAAAAAAAAGAATTTCAAATATTTGAAACGGCATTCCGTAACTAGGAATTTAAAACTCGCTCTCCGACCGGGAAACCGAGGCAAATTTTCAACGAGCCTTCAAAAGGTATTCGAGATATTTGGTCTCGGTGGCAAAAAAAAAAAAAGCGAAAAGAGAGCAGAGATTTAGTGGACGAGTCAATTGTTGAGCGGACGAGGCGAATGGATCGCGGGTATCGACCGCGGGTCGAACGGAGCTCGACTCATAAATATGCATCGGCGCGCGGGGAATTGATTCGGGCGACGCGACGCCACGAAATCCCAGGAATCGGCGGAGAAGCGCTGAAAAAGCGAGGAACAACCGGAGGCGACGAAACGCGTCACGCTATGGAAATGTTAATTGTTCTGCCGGGGGGCTAGTTCTTCTTTTTTTTTTTGCGCGTGCTTGAGTCACTTCTCGAGAGCTTTTCATTCTTCTCGTAAACGTTAACGACGTCTTTGAAGTTTTAATACTCACGCAAATCGTCATCAGAAGAATCAATAATTCATCGATCTCGCGAGACTTTTTCCTTCGAGTCTTTGGCGAATTGGCAGTGGCGTCAAAGCTCCGATAAATCATATCGAGACGTCTGGTTCGAACAAGTGACAAACAAGTAAATCCGTGAACAGCGTTAAGAGATAATTTTAGATTTTTCCAAGGAGACTACGAAGATTACGAGAAATTAATCATCCTATCATCTGGACGCAGTCATTAGCCAGAAGTCAGCCGGCCCGATTAATTCTCAATGCTTTTATTCCAGCCACTTTGTCCTTGTCCGTGGCCGCGTACCTGGCACGTGTGCCTTTCTGGAATCGTAACAAAGTCCCCCACGACCGCCGTACCTACGGGATACCGCCCTTTTCGTATAATTGCTTTGTTTATCGTCCCCAATCAGGGCGCCGCTATTAGCATATAGGCGAGCCTTGCGTTCCCTCTCCCCTCCCGCCTTCTTTTTTTAAATCTTTTTTTCCTTTTCTTCTTTCTTTCTTTCTGTTTTCTATCTTGTACATTTTTATCGTCTAGACCAAAACGCCCTTTCCCCCGGCTTTCGCATTTTTCCACTAATTTTGCTCCCTCGTGCGCGAAACGAAGGTGACTTTAGGTGACAAGGTGGACTTTTCCTCTTTTAGCTTGTAAGTCGTCTTCGAACTTTGTTCCTAAGTCGAACGACGAGCTGTTTTATTCTTATACCTTCCATCAGATTAATTCCACGGATTTGAATGATAAATATATATTTCAAAGGAAAAATTATCAATGATAAATATATTAATGATAAATAAAAATTACTTTATATCAATCAAGGAGATTCGAAGACTGTCAAACATCTTGGAAAACTGCTCTTTAAGAATTTTCAACTGATGAGGAAACTAGTCATCGGTAAAGTATGGTTGTGTCGTCAATTTAAGAACTGGAAGTATAAATTTCCAATCGACGTTGATGAAGTCACCGAGTCAAGAGGCTAATAATTCATCACCGAAAAGTAGGGAAGCCCGGTTAAAAGGCTAAATATGAGTTTGTAAAACGTGAGAAACAGATGAAGAATATCCGGCCAGTGGCGTGCGCCGCGTCAGTAGAAAACGAAGGAACAACGAGAGTTGACATCAGCGACGGGCGGGGTGGCGCTATTAGAAATTCGCAACATGTGTTTCAATGTAGCGACAGCGCGAGGCATGCATCACCACGCCGTTGCCGGGATCTCTCATGCAATATGAATGACGCCTGGCACACTCTGTAATTACCAGCGAATTTCATTAGGGCTATTAAACGATTCGCCGCGCGAGTACATTTTTGCTAATGCCGAGCAACGTGCTCGTCCTCTTCCGTAACCGAATTTTCGCCAACCAGAAATTAAGGTCAAAGATACTTTCATGATGGATTTGTAAGATTAGAATTACCAAGTACAATGGCCAAATTAATCGATTTTTGGAAACATTAACAATCTTTTATATTTCGAGAAAATATAGAGATGTCGGGCAATTTTGGACGTTTCAATATTTATAAATTTTGTGATTCTAGATTCTTTTGTTATTGTACAGTTTAATATTAAAGTCGCGTGATTTTCCGCACACAGGTACAGAGATCTAAACAAAAAAAACAACGGAAACGATGATATATATTTTTTAAAAAAATTCAGAAACTTAAATGTGGCACAGCTGTAACAAGAACTCACGAGCGTCTACGCTCGTTCGCTGACCTAACTGTCGAGAAACAACAAGGAATGGAAACAGGCGATCGTCGAAAGCTGTCCGAAACGCTCGAAATCGAATACGAAGATTTATGTCGATCGCGGTTACTCATCCGGCTACCGAACGATTCCTGATATTCGTTCGTAGCCGATTCGGTAGCCGAGCCAAAGGGTTAAAAGGTGTCATTAATATCAATCGAGGGCCACGATTGATCCGTAGGTAAGGCAATGCCAGGCTTGATCCCGCCGAAGGATTTATAGATCTCATCGTCGATCCGGGGCGTACGGGAACCGCTGGTTAAAAATGCCTCTGACCCTTGTCGTTGAGTCTATATTTCTCGGGAATTCCCCTTTCTATCGATGCCAGCCACGTGGCCGCCCCGCATGCTCAGCTGATTTCATCGTTCTCCTTTCCAAGTAATTCACTGACCAGCCAACTGAAGTTCCAACTACCACGTATTTAGTCGTTCTTTGGGAAAACTTTCTGCGCAAATCTTTCCGACATTGAACTGATTAGCTTAGTTTATTTCACAATTTCGTTAGTATTTTAGTTTGAGCTTCTTTATTTTCACTGGTATTTTAATTTCAATTTAATTTACCAAATTATTTACCTTTATTGTTATTTTATTATTATTTATTTTCATTTTAATTGAAATGTTTTTTGCAAATTTCCCAGTTCCGTTAACGCTTTACTTTTAACTCGAATTTCTGTAATTTTATTTGAATTTGAATTGAAATCTTTTACAAATTTCTTTACATCTCGAAATTTTAAATCTCTGAATTAATAAAGTGAAGCTTTTCTAAAAAAAAAAAATCTCTGATAATTCGAGCGTTAAACGAAGTTCTTCTAAATTAAATTCAATTGTCAGACACTGTTATTGCGTAAACTGTTTTTCGCGTCCAATGGTCTCAGTTAGATCACGAATCCCGCCGCGAATTAATAATTACTATTGATGAGAGAATCGAGATACCGCAGTTTCTGATAATGACCGACGTTAGACGACCGCATAGCTATGTGATTTCATTCACCGCGATTTCATGGACCATTTGCTACTTAATGGACGACGATAAAGCGCGAACGAAGCTCCATAAATGCAGGTAGTCCTTTGACCTAGAAACGGAATGGCTGCAGGTAGGATCAGCCCCCGGGGGCTCACCCCCGTACGCTCCGCAAATAAAAGCAGTTTCTTCGTGACCGGTTTAATTAGACACTCCTCTAAATAATTAAACGAATCTACCAATCTTCCGCGTCACTCTTAGTCTTTCGCTTCCCCTCGAAATCATATTGCATTCAGATTTCATATTCCTAATTTCACTCGCTTCGACGTTACAAATGTCATTGTAGTTTCATGCAAGACAATAACAATTCGTTCAAATTACGAGAGAAACGATTAACGAAAATTCTGCATTTTCTTGCTAATTTAAAAATTAAAGCCTCGCGGGTTATTCTTGATGATCTTCAGAGATGAATCTTTACGGGGACGCAAAACTTGGAGAAGTAAAACTTCAAATTAATAAGCCAAACTTTAGAATCGGATGATCAACGAAAGTGGGTTGAAGAGTGAAAGGAAATTTAATTTTGTTGTATTTCGAATTCAGACTTTGAAGTCTTTGAAAAAACTCCTAAAAGAGAAGAAGGAGAAAACGAATCTGAGAAGCCTGAACCTGAAGCTGAAAGCTCTGAGAAGAAGATGAAATCGAATTATTAAAGCTAAGGCAGTGTGAAAGAGATAAATTCCGACGAATCAAAGTCAAGAGCACGCGCGCGTGTGCGTGAGGGAGAATCGTAAAATGGCGTATCGCGGAGAAATTGATAACAGGTCGGTTTGCATCGGCATAGACGAAATCGATTTTCAGGGACGACGAGAGCCATTTCAGAAGTTTACGATTAGAGAACAATTGACTGGCAGAGTTAACTTGCGAGGAGGGTTGCGGTGAACCTTCTCGGTGGCAGACTTTATCGATCTCCCGTGGCCTGAAACGGCTATCCTGGTACCTTCTTCTTCCTTCTACCGCTCTGACGATAAAGCGACTGGGGCGTGTTCGTCCTATCCTTTTTCTTATTCTTACTACCCACCGATGTCTTCTCGAAACCCCGATCCCGCTCTCTCCTACGTATATTCCCCTGTTCGTCCATCTTGGATCGTATTCAACGTGGATGCCGTATTTGAATAACGTCACCACCGACTGAGGAATTATATTCAAATGCTCTGACAATGCGGTTGGCAGGCTAAAATGTGCACAACACAGAAGAATATGTAAAGCGCGCAAAGTATCGTGCTTTCTATAATATTTTTCATGCATTTCATATTTCTCGAGAAACGTAAATCTGCGTAAAATTCTATGACTGATAATGTATAAAAGATGATATATAGAACATATTTCATTCCGAAATTTCCATTCATTGTCGTGTGACGTGCAAGCTGCAACAAACTCGTACGTACATCGCTTTGCCGATTAGAAATCGTAGGCAGTGGCGTTTGTCACGTAACGCGGCCCAAGATCGAGGTTCGACACCGGGGATTAACTGTGAATTCATAGGATCGCCTCAAACGTCCTTCGTAACATACATGATCGGATGTAAAACGAGTTGCCGAGTTTCGCACCGGCGCTGTGCAATTCGTTCGGCGCACGGAATTCCAGGTTTTTGGACGCCCGATGCAAGTCGAGGGTTGGGTAATTCTCTGTTGAGAATTGGTGGTCTTTAGGTGATTTCAAATCTCGAAATAGCAGTAGCGTAGTCTGTCGTTCGTAGCTGTGGGCTATTTGGCATGATAAATTTTATTTTCGGCAATTTATTCTTGCGTTGCAAAACTCGGTCTCTACAAGTGTGAAACGTTCGACTTTTATTTCTACTGGCGGTAGATTTTTTTATTTTAGCTTTCAAACTATAGATAAAATGTAGTAACGTTTTTTTAATTAAATTTATCGCGATTAATCAACTGTTTTTGTCATCTTCTTTATGTTTTCATCTTTTTTTTTTTTAAATTTTATGACACTTATCAATGTCCATGCTATGTATCATACAATTATTTCCGACACGTCCAAACTCGATGAAATAAAATTAAAAATAAAGAATCCAATGGGAGATACTCAGGAATAAAATCCTTGTCAACAGCTCAATTTGCTTATGGAGGAATAATGAATTTCATTTTAATATCGTATATCATTGACAAGATTTTAAATAAAATGTTTGCAAGGCGACAGCAACTGACACTCTGTCGACGTCCGAAACGTTTTGCATCCCTTTCTTACAGTCGCGTGCTGCGCGAAGATCAATCAGAGGGAAAATTCGTCGAGACAGTCGTTCAACGCAGCGAGCATGAAAATTTCGAGGGAAGTTGGCTCGTAGCGAAGAATAGTTAAGCCTAGTAGCAAGTAAGTAGAAGCTAGTCACACGTAACGAAACGTCTGGCGATAAATCAACAGTCGGCGCACACGCGTCCCGTGTGCAATTACACTGGTCCGAAATTACACGATACGATCGGGTGTCTGAATAAGTGGGACGACCGAGATTCCACGAAAATTCTGATAAGCGGCTCAAACTGAGCAATTAAATCGGGTTCCTTCGTTCCGACTTCGATCCGATTCCGAGAAACTCTTTGGTCTTTCGAACGTATTCCGCGGATCCCGTTGATTGTGTTCCGAAAGTGAACAACGACGAACAACGAAAGGAAAAAATCTCGCGGTTAATGATACCGGGCCTGGCAGTTTACACCGAACGACTTCACCAACGGCTGTTCCTTTCGTGTCAAGAATCAGTTACAATAAAGCAAACCATCGTTGCTGTGTACTTAAACCGCGAATACTTTATTTAACCAAGCATTTTGCGAAACTTTTTCCTCCGGAGGTGTGTCTTTCGAATTTCTTTGCCTTCGTAAAGCACGATTGAAAATTTCTGCAGAGACTTAAACCTCGAATGTGTCAATGTCGTTGATGACTGTCGTTCGACGTCGTTGATGACCGACGATTACTAATTTCAAATGTTTGACTTGTTTTGTACGTTTATGTAGACGGAGATTGGTTGAATAAACTGCGAACTTTTATGCAGTTTCATACCTTTTTGGGGACAGTCAATCTCTTAAGAACCCATCGAGTCCTTGCTCCTTTTTTTTTCTTTCAGTTTCTATTCTTTATTTCCAACTGTTTGTTATTTTGTTACATAAGCATTGTAAATTTATGTGAAACAGTTCTTCTTCGACAAAGAATTTGCATTTTGGAAATTATACAAGCAGAGTTCCAGTAAATATTCATTTTTCTGCATTACTTTTCATCCTCAGTTTCGCAGTCTAGAAATAAAATTTAATCGAATGAACCAAGTAACTCGACTCCAAATTTTTTACAATGGTGGATGGAAGTTGAGCATCCCTGATAACAAATGATACGCAGCACGAGGAAATTTTTTGAACGATAATGTTGAAACGGCGATTGGCGATGTTTAAAGGGCGAGTTTTCACGTAGCGCGAAATAAACGCGACAGAAAGAGTGGAGATAAAGGAGAAGTCGGCCGAACCAGGCCTCGCAGAAGCGTCCAGGAAAATCGATACATCGGGAGGAGGTACGATTACGCGAGTGACTCAGGCGGTTTCCGGTGGACGCCATGATGGATTTAAGTACTTCCGGCCGGAGGCGCGTGCGCCAGCCTGTCCTGCCTGGAATTATCGAGGCTGCTCTCTCTCTCCACACGCGGAGATCGAGTCCGATGTCGATGTCGACGTACGACTCATATCCAAGAAAAAGAAAAAAAAAGAAAAAGAACCGAATTCGGCCTTTCCATTCAAACATTCATCTGGAAATATAGATGTCGGAATTTGCCCTCAAACACTTGAAAATTCCATTTACCATTCTAACTATCTCCATCTACATATGTATTTATATATATATATATATATTTTACTTTTCCAAATATTTTTTTAAACACAGACTTCAGATTCTTTCAGAAATTCTATTTAATTTCATTCTGCAACTGTCCACAATAATTTTACTCCGTAAGCTGTATTTCTTCCAAATACATGGTTTTTCGAATTTCCGTTCAAATTCCTTTGAAATTTTTGATTCCGATCGTCTGTCAACTATCTGTAACAATTTTCCAAATTTCGCTTTAGAAACTCCCTTAAAGTTTTGCCTCTCGAGCGTAAAAATTCAGCGAAATTGTCCAGTTAATTTGATTTCCAAGTTATTGCCGTTCTGACCATTATTCCGTCTCGTAAACTTCCAATCGAAGCCGAAAAAGTCTAGCGGCTGGCAGGAGGAAGGAGGCACGATCGATTTTCCGATGCATTGTCGAGGAACGGCCGAGCGTTCTCGGAAGAAACGTCCAGATAGTCTGCAATCGGCGTGTAATTAAAGAAACATCGCTTGGCCACGGTGCTTGAACCGGTCGATAACGATCGATATTGGCCGAGAAGGGATCAATCAGCCGGTTCATAAACCGACCTCGCTGGATTCCCATCCAGATGCACGGCAATTGCTAGACATAAATGGAGGCCTCGCTCTTTCGGGGCACGTCATTATGCAGATGATTTCTCTTTGTCTCGCCTCGCGATGCTTTCTGCCTTTCAACTTTTCGTTCGTTCTCCAATGTGTCTGGCGTGTTACCGACGTGCTTGAAAATTTTGCGAAATAAACCCTAAAATATGTGATTCTACAATTTCCGGAAGATGTCGATATCACAGTATTGTAGATGATTCATTTTTTATTTTTATTTCCTGCAACGGGACTGAATTTTATTAAGTTAACGTTTTGTTCGTAATTATTTCTAGTTGATCTGTAATATCGAATTGTATTTTAACATTTACTTTGGTGAATCATGTTCTTCGACGTTGTTGTTGTGGAAAAGAATTCCGTTCCTTTTGTTGCTGTATTTATTTTTATTTGAAACGTGTAATTGTCCAAAGTTTGAAAGGGTTGGGATAAAATAAATTTCCCCTTCGTTGATTAGATTCTCGTTTCGTAAGAAAAAAGGGAGAGAAAGAAAGGCGGAATAGGAAGGAAAGGGAAAAGAAATCCTAATATAGAATCTAGGCCGAAATTTTTATGGTAGAGTTGCGAGCTTTGCAAGCTTTACGCGCATTCAAAATACGAGTTTCACATTTTTATTATTCGCAGTAAAAGTAAATTGAAGGAAATTCGCACAAATACCGAGGGAATATAAAATACACTGCGTTTGATTATTATAGAGAAAAACTGAATTACAAAAGTCAAAGTCTTGATAACAGAAAATTAGGAAAATGTTAATAATCTCAATAGTCAACTATTGGATACTTCGGCAATTTAGAAAAATGTTAAGTTCACTCGATGAAGAGAGAAAGAATAATCAACACTGCCATTGAATAATTATTGAAGTCGCGTTTCTGTTAGTCATTCTGTTAGACCCGGGACAGGTGATGGCGAGGAACACCGGCTGAAACCGCTTCAAGGTGGTCCTCGATAGACCGCGATGATACTTTATACCTTTTATCGCTCGACATCGTCGTTCTCTCTCTCATTATCCCGAACGATACCTCGACGAAGAAACTCCGATACATTCGTTCAAGATTTTTCCTCAATATGTTACTCTCGAAACAATCTCGTACAGTGTCTCGTCTCTCTAGCTGGTAACACGCTGAAGCTAAGAACAGATCTAGAGAGAGCAGACGGCCGGTGTGGTCCGAAATCGAGGAACGCGATGTTACCTTACACCTTGTTGGCGGCGCGCCGCGTCGGATATATACGCGCCACCAATACGCATCAACTACGCGACACGACATCGTAAATACCGGCTCAAAGACATAGGGGCTCGTTATTATGATGCTAATGAGCGATCCGCCCGCTGGAATCCGCTTCGAGGCCAGATTCACGAGCGTGCAGGTGACGCGGAACGATAACGCGACCCGTGAATCCTTCCAGACCGAGAGGTATCCCTCCCAGGACCGAGCGAGGCTCCTGCCGGAGTCGTTCAGAACTCTTTTCTTTCTGCGAAGAATTGAGCGATCGGTAGCAGCTAGCTAGTAGTCCCTTCGCACATTATGCGGAATTTATTTGATAGAATTCTTCATTTTACATTTTAGACGACAATCTTCTCTTAAAAATCATAATTTTTACTTATTTTACGAGATTCTTCTTTTTCTTCAATGACAATGCAGTGTTATGACACGAAGATTTGTTTATTCTTTCACAAGATGTAATTCTAGTTGAAGAATTACAGATATTGTTTTTTAAGATGTGTTTGAAAAAGACGAAGAAACGAGAATCTATGTATGTGCGGATCGATGGAATAAAACTATAGGATCGGTGAAACGGTGATTGTAGAGTTGTCGCGCGTAATCGGCGATCGAGCACCAGGGAAGTTTGGTCGGTGACGCGTTCTTCTCTCTATCACGGCCAGTGGATCATGCCTTTCACGTCGGATCTCGCGCTTTGAGAAGATTTGCGAATTAGCCGACTCGTCTTCTTATTTACGGTGAAACCGAATACGGGACAGTGTATTCGACATCGGATACCATAAGTGGATTAGCTGTAGATCCGCGCGTCCACGCTGCGATCCACCGCGAAAGGTTTCCAGTGTCTTAGAACCCTGCGAGTGCGTAGTTCTTGCGTGCCCGCGATTCTTCAAAACGATCGTCTTCCTCCCCCTCGAGTTCGCCAAAACTATACTTATTTGTTTGTTTGAAAAATTAACGGACCGATGGCGTTTACCCGCTCGAGTTCATTCAAGCTGTAATTCGTTTGTTGGAAGAATTAGTAGATTAATCAAATTCTTGATCGTCAGTTTTCGGAGTGTTGAGAGAACATGGAAATTCGGGAAAATGCTCGGCATCTAAAATTCGTAAATTTCTTTGTGAAAAGTTTAGAAAGTCTTTGCGATGTGAAAAAGATGGCGAGAATTTAGAAATATTTGCAACAAAGAATCTATTTTTCGGCATTTGAAATGGCGAGCAACAATCAAGGAGCAAAGCAGCGTGTAGGTCGTAAACGTTACAAAGCGAGGCGTGTTTCGTGACGCGGAGACTGAAATAAACGGGCGCGCGGGGATAAAAATAGAGGGAGAGGGTATTACTCGTTCGAGGCACATTAATTAATGAAATTTTGAATTCGAGTGATATCACGGTTTGCCGGCTTCCGGCGTTGCCCGTTAATTGCGGCCTGATTTCGCCGCGCGATAACTCGCAACCCCCCCGAGTGGAGCTCACCCCACTGGCTGGCTACCAACAGTCGACGACGCTGGAATAACGATATCTCCAGCACTCGACGCGATATCTTCGATTCACCCGCTAGATCGTCAATAATTCGAAAGGGACGAAAATCCAATTACCATGCGTTGTTCGCTGATCGAGACGAAATTTATTCGCAGCGAAAAGCAAATAAGAAGATATTCTTCTTTTCGCTGATTGAGCATTGAATTTCTTTGTATTGGAATCTCTGTAATATTAATTTAATTATTTTATCATTACTAACTTACCAATTAATATTATCCTTAATATTACCGTGAATTTATTTTATTTATTCACTAATTATAATATAATAATTTACTGATTATTATATAATACTAATATAATATTAACAATGATGTTATCAGACTAATGATATTAGTCATTAGTGAGTTATAAACCTCCCTTTCAATACTTTTACAATTTCGCAATTTTCAAATTAAATAGCCGCAACTTGCAAAATCTCGCATGGAATTTCATTTGAATCATTGCCAATATTATCTCGCTGTTGCGCAAGGGTAATTTAACAAATTGATCTGTAATTCCTACGAGTTTCGATTTCATTAACAACGTTGATTTAACGATGCAGGGGAGCTGCGAGAGTTATTTCACGAGTTTCCTCCGCCCCTCTCTTTTTCTTCGTGTTGCAAGAGAGTTGAAAGATCACGCGAAACTGGGTGATTTCGATGCCCGCATGCGAGACGCACGTCGTGAAAAATTTCATCGTTGTTAAATCGCTGTTCGAATCGCGGTACCAATTTTCATACCGCCGCGAATATTGACGTGGACGGAACTAATTAAAGGTGTATCACCGATTAACTCTGTTACGAGTCTTACAGCCGAAGGGCGGGGATCGCGATGATTTACTGCAGTCGTAATCTTTCTGCGATTGATTCGTTCGCCGTTGTATCTCCATTCCGCTCGCTCGCGGCGCATTAGCGGCGTTAAGATCGAAGCAGCTTTTCGCTTTCGCCTCCTAACGAGCCGAGCAGATTATTATCGTAATCGGACGCAAAAACGGTAATTTAGAAGTTCGTTAGAAATCGCGAGACAAACAGCTGCTGAATAGAGCGGCACTTACGCGGCGCTAAGTGGCGAAACATCTGCCTAGAGACGCGCTCGCGACACGAATCGTTGAGAAAATAGCCGAGCATCATCACTTTGGAATCACGTTCGCCCTACTATTCTAGCCTTAATAGGCTGTCGAGGGTGAAAAATGAATGGAACTCCTAAAAATAAACTGTACAATGTGTTGCGTGTAACGAAACTTTGTAACAGATAAATTCGGACACTCTTCGAAAATTGTTAGATATCTGTAATACGTTTCAAAATCGTTGTGTCACATTTTACACGTGTAAGATATAATATTATCACATGTCACATACGTCAATTATTATTGTAGATTCATATGTTATAATTTCTCTGTAAATAGATTTGTTTTACAACAGTGCGCTGTTAAATCTTTGCAAAAATTTACAGATTGTCAATTGTAATCGATCTGACAGTTCCAACGTTGACATCGGAACAACGCAAATTCAAGGAAAGGGCTGGAAGAGGTGTGTCTCTCGCAGCCACCCTTTCATTACGGCGGGTGTTTCTTGATTAACACGCGTTTAATCCCGTTATCTGTCGAGTCGCGTCGGCCGCTGGAAATTCCGCGTTCGAGCACGGTAATGCACGGTTCGCGAAGAGCGACAGAGCGAGAGGAAAGAAAATTGCGCGCTGGCGGGGGCATGGGCCGGGGGTTAATTTGAATTCGGCAGCCAGCCGCGCCGGGCTCACGTGTATCAGCGGGCACGCGAACTCTCAAAGAAGGCAAAAAGTCTCTGCCCTCGTGATACTACGAAACTAATTAAATTACAAATTTCATTTGAACTGTGTAATCGAATCAACCTGTACACGCCTCCTCCTGTTTTTTTCTTTCCTTTTTTTCTCCTTGTAAGAGATCAAACGCGGATCCACACGATTCCGCGAACTATTGTTTCTTCGAACTGTGGGGGAGATTGGAAAATCTTGGTGAGTTTGACATCGTGTTGGAAATTTTCGAGAAACGTTTCTCTTTTTGCTCTTTTCTCCTTCTCATATTTTCTTTTCCTTTTTGCTCCTTGTGCTGTGATTTTCTTAAAAGATCAAACATGGATACACAGGATTCCATGAATTATTTCTTTGAATTGGAGGAAATTGGGAATTTGAAAGTGTATTGTTCATGTATGTTAGAAATTTGCTTATTGAAATATACTATACGTGAGTTTGGAGTGTAAAGTTGAAATATACAAATTACGTGGAAAATTTCTTTCGAAACATTTCCGCAAGCAAGACTGAAATATGAAAAATTACAACGTGATTAAAAAAACATAATTTTATCATTGTATATTTACTATAGCATTCGTCATAATCATAGCGTCATATTAAAAATCACTATGACTGGCTCCCTATGATTTTCCAACCTTTTAACTACAACTTAGAAATCTTTGTCTGACTATTTCGTCACATTCCACTCGCGTAATCACTCAGCCTTTTCCTCGCAAGAAATTCACTCTTAAGCAACATGTGCAAACAAATTCGTCAAAGTTATATCTCTTTATCTTTGTATCAGCCAAAGTCCTAAACTCCAGCGCTAAAATTTCTCCATGTTCTTACTGAAGATTAACAAAAATCCGGGACCCTCTCCATTTCGCTTCGTTCCGCAGAACGAGAAATCAGGAGAAATATTGTCTCAACTTCACATGTAATTTAATCCCCTCGGTCTCTGTGATACGCCAGTCGCCGAAATAGTCTGCGGACGTTTAAAAATTGGCGCACGTCAGGTGACTAGACAACGGACAATTTGGCCAGCGGTCGTGTCACTCGATAAAATCTGATTGCGAGCCGGTGTTGGTTCGTTTTGCGAAATGTCGCGCTCGCGAGAGGATACGTGACGAACGTTAATAAAAAAAATGCCTCGATCGCTTTAATTTCTTTAGTTCAAACAACCGTTTATTATTGCAAGCTGCCACGGTGTATTATTTCCATGCGAGAAAGCACGCCTGTGAGCAAAGGAAGACGCGCCGCCGATAAAAATCTGCAATTGCTGGCGGGCTATTTTTTAGTCGATGTCTCGATGGATCTGTCTCGCGTTAAAAATCCATCGCGCGCTGCCCTTTTCTTTTTTGCATCGGCACCCGTACGCGTTACGCACTCTCTGTCATTAGCCGATCGTTTTTACCGTAATCGACGCGTGTTTGCCTAATTAATTGCTACACCGAGGATGTTTATGGAAATTGAAATTTTCACGCGTATCGTTGATCTTTGAGCATCTGCCGTGGATCATCTGTGAGATTTTAATTTTCGTTCATTTTTATTGTATTTTTGTTAGTCCTTTCTTCTTATGTATTCAGTATTGTACATTTATGTTTGGAACTTTTGTTACGGAGCAGGAGCAATTGAACTTGATCTCTATTCGCTACTTGGGTAATTCTCGTTAATTGTTACAAACTACGTTAAGGAAGAATAGATTTGCTATAAATCAGACAAGTAGGGTGATTGATAAAAATATTAAGACTATCGCGAATAACACTTTTATACAACTGTACAGTTCTATGAAACGGTCATTGCATGTTCATTTGTAGGTAAATTTAAGAGATTTTAAGAAATTTAAGAAATTATTAGTGTTAATATAAGAAATTTAAGTTAATTTTAATATAAGAAATTTAATAATTTTTAGATTTAATTGAAGAATTTAAGAAATTTAAGAGAGATGAAATTTAAATTAATAAATTATTTTTATAAAAGGAAGCCTAAGAAGCAGGCTTCGTTCGAAACATTTTTCAATTTTAAAATTAACAATGAAACCACGCTCAGCTGTTGAAAATATTGAAAAAGAATCGACAAAGTGTATGTTACGTTCTAAGAAGGATATCCTCCGGTTCAAGATTTATTTGGAGAAACGATATTCATTATACAAAAAGCAGGAGATAAGTACGAGAAATGCGATGGGGGGACGCGGAAAGGAAGGGCGGGGCATTAAGAAACGGCGAAACCGTGAAAGCACGAAACTCAGCATGGACGAGTCCTCGAACGGGACAAAATAATTGCACACGAGGGAAGAAGAAGAGCGCGCAAGACGGATTAATCGAAATTTAATGGTGGCCGCTCAGTGACTTGGAGAGAGAGAGAGAGGAAAAGAGAGAGTGGCCAGTCACGGTCATTGCCTCGGCCGGTTCGTTTGCTAATTAAATTCGATAAAATCAGGCGGATGACGTAGGCTGGAGAGCTCGATCGCGAAACGGTCCGGATGATCGAGGACAGACGGCCCAGCGACGAGGGTTGAACCAGAGAGAGAGAAGCCACAGCCTGATGCATCATGGACAACAGCTTGCGCTCGTCCTGTAATTATTATAATACGGCCAGTTAGCAACCTCTACGACGAGGAAATGTCTCTCTTGAGGCGTGACTCTTCGTTCGGGGGGCGATTTTGTCCGTTTCACTCTGCGTGAATACGTTCGTCCCCTTCGGGAGACAGAGTGGAGTGTATGGCTCTTGCTCGATCAGTGAAATCGTTGGAAAATCCATCTGTGTCGTGGGTTGAAATCGAGGAGCAATCCTGAATCTTCGTGCAACACGGTGATTGAAATCGAATTTCGATGCAATTTCTTAACGACCAAGCAGTTTGGTTATTATATATACGTTTGTGAGAGTTATCTAACGTTTCAAAATTCGACGCATCTGGTTGAAAAATCTAAAGGATACCATCGTTGAATTGATACCATCGAAAGAACGAAAGATTGAGAAACGAGGCTCGCAGGATTTCTGCAATTTCCGGGCAGATCGTTCGAGGATTGTCCGAAGGGGGAGGAGTTCCGCTGGTCCGTCGGCGGAACGACAATCACAAATCATCGAGGGGCGATCATGAAGTCGCTGGAGAACGGAACATGGAAACAGGGAGACCGGTACAAATGACTCGGGATAATGTATCGTTTGCCTGGGCCGGGACGTTTCGGTCAGCTGAAAAATTATGCCGATCCATTCTAGTTAGAAACTGCGAGAAGGGGCACGCTGTACCTTCGGATTCCCGCAGGCTCGCTTCATCGATGATCCACGACTGTGACTCCCGTCCGTACAATCTGAATGATTTCGCGCGCGCGCCACCAACGCGACCCTTATCCAGTCGCCAATAGAAAATTGCCCATCGAAACAAGATTTCTGAATTTGAGAGGAAGAAATTTTCGAGATTCGAGGATCGACCGATTGCAAATACAATATTTTCTAAAATTTAGATCCCTTCTTCTTTACTTTGAAATGATTTTTGATGCTGTTAACGTAAAGAAAGTTGGCGGTGCAATAAAATTCACATAAAACAGACACGAAAGGTTCTCGGATCCTCTTTGGAACTTACGAAATCCTTCGAAGGAATAAGGGTGTTGCTTGAAGACTATGAATGAGGCGCTTTTGAATAAACGTCGAATTGTACAAGTGTAAATTGTATAATTATATATATATATACGTTCTTTGGATTAAATCTTACATCAAGTTTAAGTACTTAAGTTTGAGTCAGAAATTAGTTCAGCAGATTTGACTTTACGCGCGTATCGTTTCAACATTGGGAAATATTGCGCGAAATCGGAAGGCGATATTGGTTTTGAAGATAGTAGCGTAGAAGATCGGGGCTTTAAAATGCCGGCTCCTGGGCTAACATAATTATCATTCGGGATATTTGAAGAAAGTGAAACGAAGAGTTCGACAGCGAAGAGGATCGACAGCGAAGCGAACAAGCAAAGTACATTACCCTTGGCTCGATTGAACCATCGCCACGAGCAGCGAGTACAAACGAGTGTTTGCACAGGTTTTCGAGTGTTGGCACATCGCTTCCGAATGAACCAGCATACTGACCGTGCTGCGTCGCTTCCAGCTCTCTTCCTCTCCCAAAGAAGTACACCTTCCTTCGATTATCGTACGAAGTAAATAGAATCGACTTCAAACGAATAAGGAAAATGCAAAATATTCTGGAGTTTGTGTATTTTGGATCTGCGAAAACTTTGAGGGCAGAAAACGGGATCAGAGTGAATCGAAAAAGAATACAAGACGGTTTGTGAAAAAATTTTTCGACGATTGATGAATTTAGAGAAATTCGGAATGTCGCAGAATACCGAAGACTACAGATTACAAAACATTGATCGAAAAGTGTGAAAAATTTTGCAAACAAAGATTCGGAAATCCGCGACAAATCTACGGAAAAGGCGAGGGAGGGGGGCCGTGTTCTCGACGCAGGGGAGACACAGTTAATGGTTAATGGAAGCACAGATTAATCTCCAGATCCGCGAGGTTTTTAATGCCGTTAGGCGACCAGGCCTAACGACGACGCCCAAGCCCTGTTTACCCGGACGGGCCGAAAAATTTAATTCGGTTATGAAACTCATTAGGTAATGTAGAAAAGGCACACGAACCAGCCAGCCAGCCAGCCACGGAGCCACGGTGATAAATGACGATGTCGTGTCGCGGGGCAGTATATGCCTGGCCACCGACAGCTGGCCCTCCGCCGCTGGACACCGTGCTATAGCCGCTTAGATAGAGACGACGGAATGCATTAATACAATTTGCCCTCGTATCTACAGCTGTACGCGCTAATTATAATGTGATTTGCCTTTCGAGCCCCGTGGTCTCGTTGCTGTTTGCCTGCGTACGCCTCCCTCGAATTTTAGTCTTACCTTGTTCCCCGAGTCCGCCTGTCTCGCAGCATCGAGATCGCGATCTCGAAGAGGGGCCCGGTGCGCCAGCGCACAGGGTAGTTGATGATCGTTGTAGGCTTTAGATCGGAGATAGTAATTCTTCTGCTCCAATTAGAACCTTTTCCGCGAGGTTGAATTGCAGCGATAGATGGCTCGCAGCGTTGTACAACGCAGATCGCGCAGCCGTAATTTGTTAATTTGCAACCGGAATATTGTACTTAGTCGCAAGAGCGGGAGGGGGGGGATTATTTAGAGAAAGATTAATTAATTGCAGGTATTCGTTTCAATTCAACACGTGGGAATTTTTCGGTCAACGAACTATTTTAGAAAATGAAATTGCGAGATGTTGATAGAGAGATTTACTATAGTAAAGATGTAGAAAATTGATTAAGTATATTAAATGTCATATTAAGTGGAGCATTTTCATTTATTATACTTAATCAGATTTTTGCGAGTATAATACAAGAAATGAAAGTCAAATTGTGAAGATTATATAACAAGCGCCTGTACATTTTTGTACAGTTTGTCTTGGCGGTCTAATTATGAACTTTGGGACAAATCCCGAAGAACGAACATTCGTTACGTATATCTGAGAAAATTATGAAGATCTCGAAACAGCGAAATTATTCAGTGGATTAATAAGCGAACGTTGCACACATGCTTGCAGGTTTCGAGTCAAGTCATCGGCGGTTAAATATTCCTCGTTTAACGAGCTATTCAGAGAGGAGACCCTATCTCGGTAGATTGATCGCGTTCTCAGGCATAATCAGTTTTTTACAAAGTAATTCGCGTCGCTCGAATTACCATAAAATCCAGCGAACTCCAGCGAGGGTTTTAGCAGCCAGCCCACTGGCTTTAAAATATTTTTAAAACATCCTGACACCGCGTTATTTATCGGCCCTCTCTATCGCACCGTGCTGCTACACGTAAATCATTCGCCTGGCCTACTTCCACCTCTTTGGCGTTCCGCGTTGTTACCGCCAAACTCTGAAAAGTTTGGAAAGCTGTCACGTTGGGAAAGGAGACGTTGCGCGGACAAGGTAAGAAAACGTTGCTCGGTTTTCACTCGGGTGACATTCTTGAAACGCTGCGAGAGAATGCTACGACAGCGATGAGAAACTTTAGATGTTGAAGAGTTTTGGGCGATGGATGCATGATGGAAGGATGGATAGATTTTGAGGTTGTGAGAAAAAGAAGAAAGTTGCGTTTCGTCTTGGAGTCACTGCCTGGGACTCATGGGGGGCTGATGGCAGCGACTCCTTACCTCAGACGCTTGTTGTTGTGACTATCCCCGTTAGGCTGGCCCCCGTCACCCATCCTAGCGGGGTTCCGCTCACTCTGCTTGCTTAACATCGAAGATCGGTAGGACCTCGACGCTAGGCGCACAGCCACTTGTGGCTTGTGCTAGTCAGTGTTTAGAACTCGTAGTCGAGGAATCATAGGCCGCTACAGATATAGTCGACGAACGCAAAGTCCAAAGGAGGTAAGAGCGACAACCAACGAAGACCGCGTCGACGATGGTGATAGGTGGTCACGTTTGTGTGCACCGCGTTTCCGCTACGAGATTGCGGGTGTGGTCACTTTGACACGAGTCCATCGGCACTGAAGATTGCCTCCCTGCGACTCTGTCACTTTGATACTGAAATTTTACCCCTCGTTTGATAAAAGACTGCAGTCTCTTAACTTCTTGTGAAAGGGTTCTTTCTTCATTCAAGATTTTAAATAATTAAAATTTGGGTACTTGGAGGCGTACTTGGATATTGAAATTTAGTTTGCGATCTAATAAAGTTTTCACGGAGGTTCGCTCCCGCGAGATTTAAATTCTCCAAATTCTTGCACCACGTGACCGTGTAATCCGTGTAATAATTTCCCAAACAGACTTCAAGTTTCTGCGTCCTCTCCAACAAATCCCAAAAACTTTTTGAACACGGCCAATTTTTGAAAGTCTCGCGATTCAGAGTACAGGACGAAATTAATTAAGGAATCAACGCGTCCGCGCGGTAAAACAGATTCTTGATCGAAACAAGATTCACGATCCTTGAATAATTCGCTGTTAGTAAGCTAATCAACAATAGATACAAATTGGCACGTTAGTCGCGTTTATGACACACGCGCATGCTATGCCGCGTGCATGTTTCCTCCCGCGAGGTGCAATCATTCGTAATTGCAGCCGGTAACGTGGTCCTGGTTGCCGGTTGCCACGACGAATGTCAATCCGCTTTGTCATCAGCCCAGAACGTTTCTCTCCCGATCGTCACGTTCTTTCCATACAATCCTTCGACCGAACCTTTTGCGAAACGTTCGAGATTAACGCTCTTTGCCAACAAAGCTGCGCTTTGTGAAACTGTTGCTCAATGCCGCGCGAAGCATTCGATCGGAGGTCGAGTCTGTGCCATTTCGTCCTCGGAAATCTCGTTGTTACAAAAGCGGTTGCTGATAATGGCGATAAGCAAACTGTTAATTTCGTGAAATGTAAAGCACGTTTGTGCTACACCACTTTCAAAATATTCAGAATTCGTGAGCTTTATTGTTGTAAATGTAAATTGTAAATGCACCGGATGGATGTTTGTGCATATTTGTACCACGAATATGTTAATTTACACGCAAATTCGTATTCGTTTGTTCAGTGAATAGATGCAATCGAACAATTTGTCATGGCGATCTTCCACTTATTTCGATATTTTGATATCACACTTCCAATACTGTTCTATATACTGCACCTTCGAAATATGACAAATTTGTTGGTAATTCAAAGTGTCCGGGAATTCGACGGCGTTAAAACGTTTCAACCCGTTAGAAAATTATACGCGCATAACGTACGTGTTCTGCAAACTTTTTTATTAAATATTCGCAGCACTCGCAAAATATGACAAAAGTACTATTCGCCACGTACTCGAGCGTTGGAAGGTTCGAGCAAAGTTCGTGCAAGAGACGTTGAGAAGACAAGCTGGAGCGTATCGGCCCCCTTTGCAAAAGGGGTTGGTCGCCGCTGAGACACGTCGAGTCCCGAAATGAAAATATAAATTTCCACATACGTATGGTTTATTAGAGTTCCTGTCTAAGGATAACAGTCTAGCCGGGCAGAGGGTCCGTTTCGTTGCGTAATGAGAGATTTTATCGCGGTTACAGGGATAGGGCGGGGCAACCGCACTCATGCATTATCACCCCACTTCTGTCTGACGGATTACTTTATACGGTCACTGTACACAGAGAAAAAGAAAGAGAGAGAGAGAGGGAGAGAGAGAGAGAGAGAGAGAGGCGGCCAGAGGCCGGTCGCGAGCCGCCGTGTATTCGTGGCGTCGAGCACTAAAGAGCGCTTGCAAAACTACTCTCTTCCTCGGCTGTGCTGCTGCTGCTTGTGCTCGTCGCCTCGATAAAAACTGCCGGCGTCTGGCTCTGCCCTGTGCCAACGATATCAAGATCGTGTATTGTGTATACGCGCCGAACATACCCCGCCGCGAACGCAATTTCTTTTCGCTTCGCTCTTCGCCTCTCGATTTCGTTCACGCCGCGCCCTCTCCGCCATTCGGGGGTTGAACACACCGGCCGCTAATGCGTCGAATTGAAACACAGTTGTTTCAGGGAAGTATATGTCGAACGAAGCAATTCTTCGTGAATATTTTACGCTGATCGCTGCGTACGAAGCATTCTCGTGATTCTGTTGAGAGTTCAAAGTACAGACGTGATAAAATTCTGGATATTATTCAAACTGCAAGACAGAGTCACAGAGCCTCTGCGTTGACAATTCCGAGCTCGTTTTCTTTTTCTTTCAAAGATGTCTCTGCATTATCTAAAAATTGAAAAACACCCCTGTTACACTAATTTACTAAACTTTGAATTTTTTTAAGTTTCGACAACGAAACGTTAGAATTTCTTGAATCTCTGTCGTCCAACCCTGATACCCATATTTCGGACTGACATCCA
>KQ435753.1:1802340-1813148 GCA_001276565.1 Melipona quadrifasciata | reverse complement strand
TGCCGTGCCACCGGACCGACCGCAAGCTCCGCAGAGTTAAAAACAAAATCCCAAGCGATGGTTGGACAAAGAGACGCGGAATACCGCGCTCGCAATTCACAATCGGGGGAAAGATGGATTCGTATGGTTTCCAGGATTTGAGAAAAGGGACAGGCGCACAAAGGCGGCCGGGATAATTGGTCGTTGCTTTTATAAATCGGCGATCAACAACGCGAGCGTACGTACGCGATCGCTCGTTACACGACCGGTTAATAATCTCTCTTCACGGCTATTATATCCGTCCGACAGAGGTAGACCGCGAATTAACTTCGTTTCCTTCCAATTTATCCGCTCCTCGGCGACGGCGGAAAGTTCGCCGTTTCTTTCTTTCGTTACATTCTTTTCTTCCTTTTCTTTCTTCCTTTTTCCTTTCACGTAAAATCGCCTCCCTTTCGTCCGCGCCGCGATTTCCGCTCTGGTAACGCGCGCCGGACGCGAAAGAATCGGAATCGCGGCCTAATTATTTCCTCGAACCGGTAGTCGGCGGTGGTTCGCGTGAACCGCGTCAAAGACCACCTCGCTTCGCACACACGAGCAATCGCCTGCCAGAAATCTCTAACGCCCTTCTTTGCAAACACTCGTCTTATTAATTATCGCGCGGTGGCCGTGATTGATCAAGCGTCTCGAGCATCGATCAAGCCCGGTGTTCGTGATCGTGCTCGAACAAAATAATTCGATACTCGAGGGATGCCCGACGCTCGAGGAAATTAAGCGCGAGAGAGTGTTATGTGTGAGATTGGCGCGATAGTCTCTGAAAGAATTGTTTACTGATGACTTTATTTGAAAATCACCTGTATATTACTACCTCGAAAATTGTATTCGCCGTTATCTCTGATAACTTTAGTTTAATCTTTCGCATTAGGGTGCTTAGCGAGAAGCAGCAGAAGGGAAAAACCAAGTAAGGTCTCCCTTCCATAGTATATAGTTGAACGAAAGAAAGGAATTGCAAAAGAAACACTATTGCTAAATATATAACAAGCAACAAAGTCGATCACCTCTTAATTATCACGAATTACATCTATCTCTGCTTGCGATACAACGTTCCCCCACGTTTTAACAAGTTAAAACAAACAACCAAGTAAAGAAAAAAGAAAGAACCTGAACTAGAGATTTTTACACGCCACTGCAGATAGCTCCGTCGTGCAACCGCGTTATCCAAGTCTCCTTCGACGCCAAAGTATCCCTTTGCCCTGAACTCTGGAACTTTGGAACGAAACTTGCTTCGCTTTTCGCCGACTGTGGCGGAGCGCGCCGCGCGTTGGACATGCCCGCGAGCGAAACAGATCACGGACTTTAGAACGGGCAATTAAAACGTTCGAGGAGCCTATAGATCCGCGGCCGAGATAAGTAATGGCCGAGAAGCATGGCGGAGGAACGGCGGCAGCGAAAGGTCACGACACTATGGAACGCTGGCCGCGGAGGTAATTGGTTCGCGTGGGGAGGAAGAATACGCGATAATTGGCCGGGATAAGGGGATTGCGAGGTTCCTTCCTCCCACCCGGGGGGTTAAAAACGGCAAAGATCGTCCGGTTTTTTTCGGAAAAACGATCGAAAAAGACTTTCTCGCGGCTCCCGCTCGATGAAAACCACTTGGTCCGCTTATCGCGCGACCAACCATTCGTTTTCGCGTCGCAATCAGCCGAGTTCGCTTCGCACGTGTGTGTATGAGTATTACGTGTGTGTGTGTGTGTGTGTATTAGTGTGCGTGCCTCGGGCCTAATCTTTCATATTCGTCCGCCCCGGAATCTCGCGCGACGGTGATGGCGACGATTCTGTCCTACCTCTCCCTCCGTTGGCGCGCGATTCGCTTCCGCTGCTTTGTCGAAGCTCACAGACCTCGAGGCCCAGCGTCGAATGATCGATCACCTGGTTTTTGGATAGAAATTAAGATGTTCGTAAGATATTGGTGATTACTAGAGGAGAAGGGAATTTTGGTGTGGTTTGATGAATCGCGGACGCAGAAGTTGAAGGAAATTTTTTTTTCTCTCAAGACCGGAAGAGGTCTTGGAATAAGATTATCTTCATAAATAGATAAGCACGATTCGTAAGCTGGAATTTCGGGATTATTTTCAATGAGATTTAATTGGAGGGATTGGAATTTTAATGCCAGATGCAGGGATTGAAGCAAGTTCTTCGTTAAAACTTGGAAAAGATCGTGATTGTTATCTTCACAAATAAGCATAATTTTTCATTCACACGCACGTTTTTTTTTTCGTTTTTTGTACGTGTGTGTATATTGGAAATAATCGCAAATTATTCTTTCTAGATTATTTCAAGATATACCGTTACCAGCACGTTACTGAATTTTCATATGGATTTATATTTTTATGACCGCAACTGAAGAAATAGAACTCGAATAGAATTACAATGAATTAGCCTGCTTTGGATTTTATATAATTCTGCATATTATGCGAACTCTGCTTATTTACGCATGTTGGAACTTCGCATAAATGCATAGAAATCTGCAGTCTGATTACTAACTGTAAAAGTATGTCTGCACTTTGAAAGCAGACACATTTCTTGTCTTCTGAGATTACTGTTTCCTTGTATATCTAATTCGCACAATGATTCTCCTCACGATTGGGTACTGATTAACCGGATGATTGTCAATTGCAATGAAACAAAAGGAAGAAAGGGAATTGAATCGATCAAACTGTCACGTGTAAACCATCCTCATAGAACAGAATGTACGAATCCGAAGCGCTCCTTCCTTCGTCAAACCCTCCCCGTTAAATTGCCAAACAGAATGATCTTGACGAATGATGAAGCGAGAAGGAGGCTCGATTTGGCGAAAGTGGCGGACAAAATTAAAAAATGGTCAGCGACACGCCCATCGGATCGCACGAGCCTCGTGGACTGAAACAATCAAGCGGTGGCACGCGTATCGACGCGTTTGATCATCGGGGACGCTTCCTAATTGGAACCGCATCCGACAACCGCCGATCCCATTAATCATCGATCGATTATACGCTCAAAAAGATAATCGCTCACTTAACCATTCACTTAGGCCGGGACGAGCCGGGACGAGTCGGCCTGCGTGAAACGCACCGTCATCCTGCCGAGGGAACAGCAATATCTCGTCTGCTCGAAATGTTATTTAAACTCCGATCACGTCTAAATAAGACGAGAAGGTAGACGCGAAGCGAGCCAATCAGAAGGAAGCTCAAACAGGATTTTTCGTTTCAGAGTTTACGTGTTTTTCATTTGTAAACGTTTGTTTCATCCATTATTGCTGTTTGGCAATTTTCTAGTAATTTTTTGATGGCGTCGCACGAGGATTTCAAACTACGTTTGAGTAACAAGTAGATCTGGTCGGCGCGAGTCTGACGCGATGGCAGCTCAGGCAAGTAGATTCATCCAGCACTGGGGGACGCCAACTAAAATTTCGTTCGTACAAGCAGAATTCTATTACATTCCCTGGACAATTTCTCTGTTAGAGAAAATTAGACGATAAGTGGATGATGGGCATGCCCACACCCGATAGTCAACAGTTTAATCAATTCAATTCCTGTCGCTTTAATTGTCATTCCACGCGACGACTTTTGTCAAGTTGGACTTCTTTATCGGCCAAGTAGACTCAACCACGTCGGTATTCCGAGTCTGATATGGAATCAGCGCGGACGGAGTAAATTTAACAGAATTCTACGACGTTCTCTCAGAAACGTTCCATATCAAAGAGAATTAAACGGTAAGTGAATGATGGACACGTCCACACCCGACGGTCAACACAGCTTGACTAATTCAATCCCCGTCACCTCTCTACTCTATCGGTGGAGCGTGTCGGGCTCGAAGCGTAGCCTAAATCGTTCGGCAAACAAGCATGACGAGTAAACTTTCGCTCCCTCGTGTGCAAGATCGTGTTTCACGCGTGTTTCGAAGCGTTGCGCACACGAGGAAGATCCACGCGTCGATGGAGAGAGCCTCCGTGGGTACGCCATCGCCTCGATGCTCGCGCATTCCGATTGGCCTCTCGTCGCTTTTTATTCCCTCGACTTCCGGTCCGGTCCGTCGGCCTCCTCGCGAGGCCGACCTTGCGCCAACAAGCGCAATTATTAACGCACCGATCTCACGGACTCATCGCGCCGTGCACCTATCTCTCCCGTTGTTCCACGGATTGATCCTAATCTACCGGCACTTTTCTTTATTTCGCGTTTCTTTCGTTGCGTTTCCGTGACGTGCGCGACATCTTTCTTCCGGTGACGTACACACGCTCGCACACGCGCGAACGCTCGAGGTCTTTCCTTTCTGCCAGTCGCATTTCTCCTTTGTTGCGAACAACTGTCAAACAGTGAGTCGAATTCAGCGAATTTCTCGGCTCTGATACATCGAGATCGTTACGCACTGAAATTTCGAAATTGAAACTGACGGATGACAGTACTGTTCCCTCTTGAAATTTTAAGACGTTTACACGTAACGTGGAATTTCCCCCATTTCTCCTCCTTCTTCCATTTCTTCGATTCGCAAACTTCACCTTTGACAAAGAAACACTCTCGTCGTCAAATTTCCAATGAGAAAAAAATGTCCATAGTTCAGTCGTTGTTAGTGGACGTGAGAAAATGGAGGAGCGAGGGAGAGGAGCAGTAACAGGTTGCTCCGGCGAGGAACGGGGGAAGAAGATAAGCGGCGAATTGTCGAAAAGGAACCGTTCGAGAGAAGGAACGACGCGTGCAGGAAGGACGAGCAACACGGAGGTTGTTCACTCGTAAATAGTGGCACGCAATGGCCGCGCGTTCTGCCACGCGACCCTCCGGGACAGGATCCCATTTCGGACGACCGACGGAATAACGGCGTATCGCAGGATACGACGCCGCGCTCCCGCGTTATTCACCCTAACGACAATTCGATTTTCAATGCTCTTTCAATCCATCTACACCGGCTAATGACCGTGGCTAATGTTTCCCCCGATCGATGACTGTCCGCGTTTCCGTCGGGATTCCTGCACGCGTCAAACGACCGTGCACCCGACTATTTGCCCAACGATCCATCGATCTCGCAGGGAATCGAGTGGCAAGTGGTCGAATTCAGCGACGACTCTTTACCTTTGTTGCAGCTGGAACATCTTGTTCTTTTCAAACGAAAGACGCGACGTTTCATTCCTTAATGTGACTAATTAGTCTCGGTAGCTTGAAATATTTAACATCGTAATTTTAAAATTCTCTCCTCGGAACTTCCGGAAATAGTTTCCCTCTTCAGGGAAACTCGAACCTCTTGAAAGAAGAACTCGATAAAATTCCTGCGAGGTTAGTTATAATTTCTTGTTAAACATAAGCACCTCCAAGTGTAAGAGAAATTTTACAACGTCTGCTAAGAAACAAACCGCGTAGTTCCGTAGTTTCTTAGATATCTAAGAAATCTTAGAGTAGAAAATTTTACAGAGAACATTGCTTTCGATAATTTTCCAGCAATCTTCCGGATTTTATCTACGCTTATCCGCGAACGAAGTCTCCCTGTCGTCGGAGCGCCGAGAAAACAATTCGCCGGGGCGTTCGAAACGTGGAAGTGAAACCTGTCGCACGGCGTGCACGGGTAACGTGGTGGGCCTCACGAGGTCGACACACGATTTTCGTATCATTTACACGAAGAAACCGATCGCGACCGGGTAAAATACGATATTTCAGGAGTTCCAGGCCGAGGCGAAGTGAAAGCACCGTCGTCGTATCGCCGCGCGTCGTGCGTCGTTCGTCGTCGCTGATCGTGCACGAATAAGAACAAGACCACCTGCGAGCACCGCCGCGTCGGTTCGAGAGAGAGAGAAAGAGAGAGAGAGAGAGAAAGAGGATGACGATACAAGTCCGCCGATGCGTTTCGAAAGTGAACAACCTCCTCCGTGGAAGCATTTAGCGTCGAAGGGTATCGATGCGTGCATGAAAGATGCGCGACTTGGCCGATGGCCGTTCATAAAAAGGTGCACGCAATGCTCCTCGCATGAAGCACGCGTACGCCACGCGACCCTTCAGGCCAGTTTTCATCGTACTTACATACTTAGTGCGTTACTATCCTCCTACAATATTTCACTTTCTCCCTGCGAGTGTCCACTCTCCACGCAGAGGATCTGGTTCGAGATCCATCCTTGTACGTTCTACGTTGCTCCTTTGTTCTACGGCGTTTGAAAAAGAATTGCACGCTTCAAAAATTCAGCATTCAGGACTTAGGATCTCGAAAGAAATGTCTTTCTCGTGTAGGCAATTTGCGATTGTATCGTGGACGAAGAAAAAGTATCTCGAAACTTTGAAATTCGTTTCCTCAAATGTTTCGTATAGTACCTACACGTAATACATATTTATTATTAACAGTAATCAAGATAACTCGAGTTTTGTTTAATTAGAGTTTGACTTGCAATGCCGGATAGAAGGAAATTCCTTTGCTAATTTCAGTACTAACGGAAAAGAAGAGTTTTGCCAAGTAATGGAAGTCTGCACAGATTACTTTGACTTTACAAAGCTTTTGCTTTATAGTGTATATAATCAGACATTTCCTACCGTCTTATCATCTACTTCTGTCCACTCATTGCTCTTGTAAAACACGATTCCATTTCCCAAAATTACAGTTTATTCGTCATTATATGCTCCACCACAGTAATTCAATTGTTGTCACACAATGCATGACTAACCTCGCGTCCTGATTCATCCACAAAAAATTCCTAAACCGTCTTTATTTCGAGCGATTCGTTTTACTTCACCCCATCTAACGCGAAGGCTAAAAAGAAAGGAAACTTCAACGAAAGGATAAGAAGAGAAAGAGTGGACACGACTCAGTGGTTCGAGGAACCTCAAACCTTCTCTATCTTCTCACATCGAATCCTTTCGCGCGAAAAGAAACGGACGACGTTCCGAAGAGTCGTTGTTATCGGCCTGTGTAATCCCCGTCGTCGATCGAATCGAATCGTTCCGCGAGAGAGAAGGGAAACGAGCGATCCGAACGGCCGAAAGTATTAAACGACGGAAGGAGATTAATGGAGAACGGCCGCGGAGAAGATCCGGCAATACGTGACAGGATGTGAGCGACACTTCCTTTTAAGCCCTATAATAAGCCGTCGATCTGTTGCCCGTCACACCTGCCGTACCCTCCTCTGCTTAACATGCACGCTATAATTGCAAAGCATACGAGAACCAGATCGTCCCATTAAACGCGAATCCCGTCGAATGTGAAATCCCTCCAAGTCCCTTCGCTCGAATTTCTCGTTCTTCTGCCAACTTCCGTGAATTTCTTGATTTCAAACGAATTGAAAAACTCGAACTAACTGGAAAAACATTTGAAACTTTTCTCTGTTGCAGTGGTGATGCACAAAGACAAGGAAGAGAATTCGCACCACGATTCGCATTACCGAGCGAGAGAGTTGGCCGCGTTTGCCGCGTACGACCATCATCATCTCGATGGCGAAACGTTCCTCCAGGTGAGTTTTTCAAGTTGACATCCCTCCTTTGGAAGTTGTTTCCATTGCAAATGAATAATTAGTAAAGTCACTCTGCCCAAATCCCGAAGGATTATCCTTACTTTTCTCTCGCCAAGTAAAAAATTGAATACAATTAACGCCATGGACAGATATTTGATATATCTCTCCCTTTGTTTACTGACGTATCTTGCCACGAGCTAATAACTGCGAATCGAATTCTCCAAGAGTCTTGAAAGTTTTCGTCCGTTTCTCGCTGCTCTTTTTGACGCTCGAGATGTATCAAAATCTCTTCGGAGAGGTAGAGAAACAACCCCACCGAAGTAAACTGAAACCGATGCTGCGAGTCGAAAGTTTCGGTCACTGGCAGCGAGAGGCTGCAAAGAAAGAGGCGGGAGGGGAACGGGGCGAAATTAAATCATCGCGAGTGAGAGGAAAAGACAGGAAGAGGCGAAGAAGAGCCGAGCGGGGAGAGATATCCGGCTGATGAACCGGCTATGAAACCGAGGCGTACGAGGTGTCTATTCCTCCAAAGTATGGAAGGGTATATACACGGATTAATGGCGGTGTATCATGCGAGGCTATTACGTTCCCTTTCCTGCGTTTTAGCTGCACACACACACACACACACACACACATACACACACGTACGCACACACATGTACACACACGCGCGGGAGAAACGGAGCGAGGGTGAGGCTATCATAGTGGGGGATACGATAGCCAAGACACTTTGGTGGGGAACCGTGGAGCACGGGGGAACACAGTGGGGGTAGAAGCGATATTGCTCGCACGTACGAACCGGTACCCGCGATCCCATGCGATCGAACGATTCCTGCCAGCATCTATAACGGCCGGTTATTAATTGCTCGCTGGTTAATTGCGTTACGTAGCTCGTGCCGCAAGCCTGATCCCTCCGCGGGACATTCTGACAGCTTGGAACGCGAGCCGCCGCCATTTTTCCACACGTCGCGCGTCGTCACGATGCTTGAAACTTCGCTGCGACGTGTTGGACGTTTTTGATGAATTTCTTCTGGTTCTTGGTCCTCTTTGCAGTCTAGATTCTTCTTCTTCTTCTCCTTCTTTCTTTTTCTTGGGAAATTTGTTGGCTGATTTTTGACAGGGTGGAAAGATGAGGATGAAAATATCAATTGAACAGGAACGATGTTGTTTAGTGGTGGTTCACAATGAAAGAACTGTTATTCTTACTGGCTTCGTTCATTAGAAATGTTATTTATTGTACCAGTGAGACGTTGGAACATTTGAGGGAATCTAGCAGCGAGTGATCGCAAGATGAAAACACACTTTCCTTCGAACGAAAGAATAAGAAAGTATGAAATGAAGCTCATAAAATAAAATACCTCGTACTTCATCGATCAAACAAATTTATACGAAACCAACAATCTTCGATGCTCTTTCAAAGAAACACGAAACCCAAGACTTCCCACCTGAATTCAAGCAAGCTGAACACGTATCATCTTCGCAGGCAAAACGAAAATGGCAATCTATCGCCATTTGATTAACCAGAGACGCAGCTTCCAGACCCAAGGCATTAAAGAACGAAGAAAAAAATGCAATAGCAACGATCAGTTTGGCAAAGTAGCTTCTGCTTTCTACGGAGGAGCGTCGGTACCGCCCGTGTAGAAACGGGCGAATCGGATAAAAGTTTCATCCGCGAACACTTTCAATAATTCCACGAGATAGTAGCCAAGGGGTAGCAGAAATTAACCGTTCAGCCGGGCCTCGTATTTTCTATAATTCGTGGAGTTCCTTGAACCTGTCTCCTTCCGAGGACTTCCTTCGGCCTCCTACGCCTTTCTTTTTCCCCTTCGCCATTGGTCGCCTCTGCCTTCCACCTCCCCCTCCTCTTCCCTTTTATTCTCTTCTCTTCTCTTCTCTTCTCTTCTCTTCTATGCCCACGTTATACACCGTTTTGCCGATCCTCATAAAGTTCACGAAGCCCGACAGTAAATCCGGTTTATGACAAGCCGACCGCCACCACCGGACACTCTCGAAATTACGGCTGAACGATCGAATTTTTATACTCCACCTTACCAACGCCAATTATAGCGTTTCAGGGGAGGGGGGTGACTGGATGTCCAAAGGACGTCGTCTTTTCCAGCTTAGAGTTCCATGGCTCCTTGGTGTATAGATAAAGCGTGACGAAACAAAGAGAACAAAAATTTCGGCGACTTTGCAAATATATTTAAGCTTCGTAAAGTTAAGTTAGTAGGCACAGGGAATTCTAGCATTCGCTTTCTAATTTACGCGAAAACGTATGAAAATTACCGTCCGAAACTGTTTAGAAGCAAAGATGCGTTTCATATTGAAATTTTACGAAATCTGCCTGGACGATAGGAAACGTTGGAAAATGTACGAAAATGCTGGCCGATTTCCAGCGGCGTGCCGTTAAATAATTTCGCGTTTCGTCCGAGACGATTGAAACGGCGAAGGAGCCGGCCGCGGCCGGAATGATAAAAAGAATATCGTTGCATAATTTACGCGAGTCCCTTGGAATATTTAAAGCAATTTCGCAGATAGCGATCGCATCGCCGCTGCCTCGCGGAGATAGCGTGCAAACGGATACTTTTCCCGGTGTGTGGATACTTACGATTTTCTCGGCGGCACGCGGATACATTACTCGTGGCAAAGGTTTCCTAACGCGAGACAGTTACTGCGCGTTTTCCGACACTTTCGGCCGCGTTTTAACCGGGGCGATGGCGAATTTTGCCACGCCGTAAATACCTGGCCGCGGCTCGGTTCCAAACGGCGCGCGAGAATCTCCCCATCCTCCTCCATCTGCCCCCTCGTTCCCCCCGCTCGTCGCCTTTTTCGCGAATTAAACGCGAGTTAAGTACGTAACGAGCCCCGCCGCCCCGATATCTTTACGGCCGATCTCGATGAACAATTACTTATTAATAGTCGCGCTTAATGGGTCACGCGACCTATTTAATCACCGTAATAATCCTCCGTTCGCATTTTTTTTTTCAGCCGATTTATGCTCTCGGAATTGGAAGTCTCCGTAGCATCGAGTATATTTCGAAGATTGCCGCTCGCCGGGGGCACAAATTTTTGTTACCCGTAATTTCGTCTTGAGAAGTCCCTCCGAAATTAGAATTCTGTAGAGGTTGCATACACATGTAGTGGAACTTGTTGTTTAATTAGATAGTCATTTAGGGCTCTAGTTGACTCTGACCAAGTTCATAATTTATTGTTGTAACTCCAACAGATAAATAGCATCAAAGTATCTCGTTCTCTTTGAATAAACTCGAAACTCGAGACACCGTGTGTCTATTTTCTTCTGCATTTATTTCATCCATGCGTCGCAAAAGAAACTGTAAAGTTTACAATTTACAGTTGCAAAGAGTCGTCGTGCATC
>KQ435753.1:1786168-1802299 GCA_001276565.1 Melipona quadrifasciata | reverse complement strand
GAATTGATAAAAGGAGGAAGAAGAAGGATGGATAGTGTTTTATTTTTCCAGGGTGCATCGTTCGCCGCGGTCGCGAAAAGGTCGAGAAAAGTATGTTCGAGTTCTGCCGAAGGAAAGCGGGGGGCGAGAGGCGCGCTCTCTCGACGGGGGGCGCGCGTATCGTGCGCTTTGCTCGGGGTGATAATTTGCAAGAGATGGCAGAAATGGATTGGCGAACTACGTTCTTCTCGCCGATTGAAAAATCCCCTTCGCGCGGGCCAACTGCGAACGCCTGTTTCGTTTAGTTTATCCCTGGCGATTCCATCGCGCCCCGGTACCCGACTGACCAACGTTGAGGAGTTGTTTGTACTGGACCTCGTACGAAACTCTGCCGTTATCGTTAACGAGAAAGCCGTTTAAATTGGTAATTAGGAGATACGAATAGAACGTCCAAGCTCAAAGAATGTTTCGGCCTTCGGTGAAATTAAATTGCACGCTCGGAGGTTTGAGATCCGGTTATAGCGTGTTGGAAGATTCTTGAATTTTCATGCTGGAGGTTTCTTTGCCGAATTCGCAATTCAATTTCAAACTTTGAGGAATCTTAAACATTTCTTCAAGGTTTAATTCTAGCAGGTAGAGAATTTTAAAATTTAGCCTTGGAAGTCGTAAAATCTTCTCGAAGATCAAATGGCTTGCGATTGGAGTACTTTGAAATCGAACGCTTTGAACTTGAAAATATCCAAAGAGCAGCCAACCAAAGTTTTTTTCCTTTCAAATCGAGTGCTTCGAGCCTAAACAGCTCTCAACTGACGTATCGCCAAATTTGATCGTTTCCCGAGTTCTGGAAAACGAATAACCGAGCTGGAAGAATCTCGGCTCGAGATTGGAAAGACCAGCGAGACGTAGGCGGCAATTGGAAGTTGGTTGGCGAGCCAGTGGCGTCTACGCTCTGGCGCAGCGTGCGGCGGGGCAGAGCTCGAGAGAAGGCAGCAGGAAGAAAAATAGCTCGGTTATGATTACGGGTTACCGGTAGCGGGGGTTGTTCCTGACCACGACCCTCTTTTACCGCTACTGCGGTGTGGCTGGCGTATTAATGCGATACACGATAGCCTGCTGGCTATTAAATAAAAAATATGAGAGCAAAATGGCTGCTTTCGCGGCGATACGTCACCGAGAGGCGTGATTTGTACCGAAGCGCTGGCTAAAAATCGCTCCCTCCCCCCTTTCCCCCGGCCGATTCCGCCGCGCTCAACAAAAACCGCTCCCGGGACCTCCGAGTGAATTTCCGAGCCGCGTTTCGTCGGCTAATGCACAGGTTGCCGATTCACCATTCGATGAATTCTTAACGAGCGAGCACCGTGCGAACGATCGCCGATCGAGGGGCAAACGATCGGACGCCTTTTGGGAAATCGTTTCGTTTGGAGGTGATTCTCGGTGGCGGACGAAGATGATAGGTCGAACGCGGCGTGGAGAATCGGCAGCCGTTTTGTTACGCTGCTTTGTGGGATGATTCGGCGTGCGAAAATTTGCTCTAGACAGATGTGTTGCGTTTAATTTGAGAAAGCCGCGAGGGAGTTGGACTCTGTCGGAAGGATTATAAGGTTGTAACGTTATATCGTTTGTGACAACTTTATTACTTTAGTCATTAACAGGCTAAGAAAAAATAATTTGCCTTTGATAATTTCAAAAAATTTCTGTAAAGAGAGTTGGATAGAAAAGAAGCTCGTAGTAAGAAAGTGTTACTTCGTGCATGTCACAACGTACTGAGCATCCGAATACCCAAGGTACGAAAATAAATGAAATACAATTATTTCAGAAACAACATTCAAATTTGTAATTAACATTCTTTGACGACGATACGTGCAAACCGCTTTCTTCCGGATTATACTCCAAGCTTGTCCTCTTATGAATGAAATCAGCGTACTCGAGTACTCCATGAGCAAAACTTGCCGTGGGAAGAATTCTCTCTTAGATCAGGTTGAGGTCAACGGGGAACTAGACTTTGAAGTTTCATCCTCGGTTAACATAAGCGTTACGTAAGAAATTCACTTGGCGTACTTACTTTATGTAAGACCCGAGGTTCCAGTCGATCTAACCGAATAAACAAAACACCGGCGCCGTTGATGTTCGTCGGACGCGAACGTTAAGCAACGTTGTTACGCGAGATGGGTGCCGTTACTGAATTGGCTGATCGACTCGCGAGATTGGAAACCAAGAGTTGTCGGGGGGAGATGGTTTTTAAAGAATTCGTGAAGCGAGACGAACGACAGGGAAACAGACAGGACGAAGTTGAGCAATCAACCAGGAGGCAAAAGGGGCAGACATGCAAGCATCAGCAACAAGTAAGAGCTTGGATCTGCTGCTCAAGTCGACGGTGGAACTCGCACACCCACTTTACAGATTCAGTTTCACCATTGAATTCTCCTTCTTAATTACTTCTTACGCGTCTTAACAATCGAACATTCTTCCACTTGGCAAATTTCTCTTTCCAGCACGATCACTTCTTCATTCTCCATCGTTGTCCAACTTATACTTTTACGAATGTAATCGAAAAAATGAGCATAGATAGGTAACTATCTGTTTTGTCTGTTATAAATATTCCAACTGTGCTGTACTTTAATTAACGGTGCGGCGACACAGATTTATCATACAACGTACAAATAGCACAATCAGAAATGAAATAAAAATCGACAGTTATCGAAATTCGATAAAATAAAAAGTTGGTAAAATAGAATGAAATGAAATAAAAATAGGATTGAGTTCGATGATGTTCGTAAAATGAAATGTCCACAAAGTTCAAAGTAGAATAAAATCAGTAGTCGGACACATATTAGATAAAGTACGCCAAATTTTGTTTATTCCGTATTTTCATGCATCTTTTAACTGTCCGCAAGCAACCAACAAGTTCACGCAATTTCTGCGTAAAAATTCAAAGAGTGCAACCACTCTGGCAGAATGGTTGAGAAGGAAGCGGTGCAGCGAGGCGCTCGAAAATTGCTCAAAGTCGCACGCGTTTCGTTACTCCGTCCGAGGAGCCGGTATCGAGATTAATCAAACAAGATAGGCGGGTAATCTGCACTTGCGATCGAAAACCGTCGCGCGAAGAGGAGCACCGAGTGATTCGACAGAGGCAGGTGTCGAAACTCGACGGAGAAAAAGGCGAGCGTGCATCGTCCACAAGGAAGTGGCAGCCTGTCGACGATTAAATGAACTTTTATTTTCATATTGGCCGCGTTTCGCGCCAAACCGGTGGATGCTGTCTCGTTAATGATCGTACGTGCACCGTGAATGATCTCGTGTAACGAATCGCGCGGAAAACGTGTTGCGAACGAAGTTTACGAGGTGAAGATATTCCGAGAAATTCGTTATTTATTGTCCGATTAAATTGCTTCTTCTTCTTTTTTTTTTTTTTTTTTTTTTGTATAGAATGCTTTGGAAATCGAAATTCTTGAATATAGTTATAAAAATTGAATTTGGAACATTAATAACCTTAGGCTTTGTATTTTTATGTATTTTTGTGTCTTTAAATTTTTCTGTAAAAATGTATAGTTCGATGGTCGTTAATAGTAACGAGGATGATTTAAAGTGGACGTATATGTAGTTTCAATTTCGGAGTAGATGGATATACTTTTTAGTCACCGTGCGTACAGAATTTACAGCCGTCTCATTTTTATTCAATTATGACGCATCATAGCGGAAACCTTGCAACTACGAAATGAAGATCCAAACGAGAAGAGCTTTTATCAAAATTAAAATACTAACGATCGAATAAACTTCAACGTCGGAGAAACAGTGTCACGTTATTCCGCACGTTCTTTGAAAACTTAAATTCTGTGAAAGTTGTCACCTTGCGTGCGTCTGGCAGAATTTTAGCAATCTCTCCAATTTCGGAACAATCGAACCAAATTAAAAATCAGCCCCAAGCAACGTCCCTTCCAGGCAATATCCTCGAACGTGTATGGCAGCCGTCTAATCAAGCAAATAATTCCGACGGCTACGCTATTGAAACAACAACGAAACGTGATTGTTTTAAAGAAACGTTGAAACCGCCTATGGTAGTAAGAGGGGTTGGCATCGAAACAGCAATTTCTGGCCGGTGATTGCGTTCTTTCATAGCGTAACGGTGGTTAAGACTGATAACCGGAAGCCGGGCGCAAGGGAAAACGGGGCGATCGGCAAAGTGTAGTGAGTCAGTGAGACACGGGCTGAGTCAAAGGTAAGTGTAGGTTAGGTGGGTGCATGGGATGGGATGATATGAGGTTAGGTTGGCGGTGGACGGGGCTCGCCTTGGTCTGGCACCGCTAGTCCTTCCCGTATTGATCGCGTGCTCCTTTCCTCCCTTAGATACCACCCCCTTTTGCGCCTTACGTATCGCCAGCATTTGCTCTTGCCCTGGCTCGTCCACGGCGAACGAGACAGACACCGGTCATGGATCTTCGTATTAAATGCTGGTTCGATCCTCGAATCATCATTCGTTCGATGATGGTTCGCGAGGATGTCGCTCGATTTTATTACTCGTGCTCTTTCTCTTCGTTTCCAGTGGATTAATTCGACTTTTGTTCGCTGTTGAGCTTTTTGCGACGCGATTGGTTGATCAGCGGTACCAGTGAATGGACGAGCTACGAGCATTATGATTTTATAATTTACATTAATGTTTGGACCAGTTTGGACCAGTTTGTACCTTTGTCTAGAGATTTCGCGGGATTCGTATCCATTTCACTCAGTAGCTTTCACATTTCACATTGAAATCAATTCTATAAGATTCCATAAAGTCTCATTGTAGAAATTTCCTACAGAGTAATTTCCTTACTGGAAAATTTTATTAAATAGAATTCATTAGCTCGTAACTTGCCGCAAAATTTCATTAACAACATTGATTCAATAGCGTAACGAAAAGATGTAATCAGTGTAATTTAATTGATTCTTCCACTTCTCTCTCGTTTCGCTTGAATCGCTGAAAGCTTCGGTCGTCGAAACAAATGAAAATTCAATGACTGCCTGCTAGAAACAAGAGAGCGCCCTCGCTGCGGATAAGATGCAGATACGATTAATCATTGGCGGGCATAAAACGCGGCTGAGCAACTTTCGCTGGCGGACATTTCCCGGAAGCGCGCCGTCTGGCCATCTTGCTTCGTTCGGACACGAAAAAAATCGCGGATTGATGATATTTTTTTCTCCCTCATCGCCGAGAAAGGTCCCGTTGCCTCGCGACTAGGTATTAGTTTCGCGAACGCGCCCCGAGCCACCCCTCCGATGTCCATAATTAATTACACCCGTGCATGAAACCCATCGAGCAAACCTTTATAGTACTTGTATTATTATTTCTTGCGTCTTATCACTCGTACGTTTACTTTAGACATTTCTCGTTGATTTTGGATTGATCTTGATTTCTCGGAAATTTTATCAGATTTTTAGGTCAGTAGAAATTGCGTTTACACGAAAATTAAATAAAGTTCCAATTTGGATACTTGCTGTTGAATACTTTCGAGTGCTTTTTCATTGCGAAAATTTTCAATAAATTAAAACACCGTTAAATTTAACACCTCGACTTTCGAATGAAATGTCCTTTGCCCGAAAGCGTTCGAGTTTAGTCTTTGGAACTTTCAGTCGAAATGTTCGCCAACTAAGATATCATCGAATTCAATACCCTAGAGTGAAATGCTCAAACTGAAAATGTCCAACTCGAACGTGTTCGATGCGAAGTATCTTTCGATTGAAATACTTCCATAATGAAACAACAATTCCATCACAAAAGCTGTCGTGTTCCAACTTTTTAACTTTCTTCTTAAAAAAAAAAAAAAAAATTTTTTTAATTCTCAAGTGTGCAACGTTCGACTGTGTCACGTCCCCCCGGTAAACCACACCCATGGTCGAAGAAATGCCGCGGTGGATGGACGCGTGAACGTTTCTAATCGCGTATTACAATGCCTGCCACGTTGAAATTCAAAACACCTCTCGGCGACCGAGTCCGCCAGAGCGGAAGGATCTGTCTGGTTTGGTTTCGCGTACGATCGAAAGGGGTGCGTGGCACATCGCGCGCGACAGCTTCCAGCGAATTGCAACTTTGTCGTTCGTGCGTACGTCGCTGATAACACGGGGGCCGTTCGTTCGGCCCGTCACGGAGCACGAACGCGACGGAGCAATAATTTTATGAATTTATCGCTTTCCACGTGTTCCGCCGACGGCGGATCGTGATTGCTTTCCGGATTTCGTTAATTAAGTCGTCCCCTTACCACGAACATCGCCGCTCAATGGGCCGTTTAATTGCTCGCAGGTTAATGAGCCACGTCTCCACTAACTGTCGTCGTAAAATCCGCTTGTGTTATTGAGAGAGTTAGAGCTCCGAGAGGCAGAGTCTAGCTTCGAGGCAGGCGATTGTATTCGGAGCGCGTGTTCACAAACACTGGCAAACTGGTCACGACTGTTTGTTCGAGTGAAAATTGAGAAGATGGGCATTGAAACGTTTCTGCTCTGAATGATTTTTGACGTTGAACAGTTGGAATCGGATGCACGGAAGTTGAAGGATTTAAAATTGAGCGTCTCTGAGATAGAAGTGTTCGAGTTGCTAGGTAAATTGATCGCTCGAGAGTCGAAGGATTTCGAGTTGAATTAAACCCCTCGAAAAATTGAAAATCTTCGAGTTGAAGAATATATGTATCCTACTTTTGAAGTATTTCAATTAAGATCGTTTGATCTTTCAAAAGATTTCGACTTGGAGGCGCGTGTATACGGATGAAATGCGAGAGATAATCAGTATTAAAACATTTGCAAAGAGATACGATTTATCTTCAATCAATCAAATTAAAATTAAAACGAGGGAAAAAACGGTCTTTGTCAATGCGAAATGATTTCGTTGATAAACGTAATACATTGTAAGGCAAGAAACTTTATTCCCCATTTCTCGTGCATATGCGCCTAATTCATCATCTGTGACCGATGATGCCATTTCTATAAAACCGACTCGGTATCGTAGAACTGTATTTACCGAGCGTTGATTTATGCACTGTGCTGTATGTGAGCCGACTTTAATTGCCGGCTCGTAATTAATTATGTGTTAATTAAATCGCAGTGCAATTGCGCTTAGTAGCATTAAACGGATTCCCTGCCCGCGGAATAAAAGTCTCGTCCGTATTCGTATTAATGAAATTCCGCGAGCGGCGTGTGTCGATTATCTGATTTATACGTACTAGACTCGGTTACGCGTAGATTCGTCAGGCTTTACGCGAACGAAGAGGAATTACGTTCCAATTAACAGTGAAACGTTTTATCTCGCTGTTTAATTTATCACGGCGTACGTTGTCTTTCGATTGGTATCGCCGCCATCCAACACCTGCCATCGTGCAGAAACTAGAAGAAATACAAATTGCCGTTTAATATGTAGCGGCTCAACGTCGCGTTTCTGTAAATTTAATTTTTTAGCAAACTTCGAGCTGGGGGGTCTCGCGTTTGAACGGGTATGCGACGTGTTGACGTCCGTTTGAATTGAAATTTCGCAAGATCGAACACTTCGAAACTGAAACTTTGAAGCTTCAAAGCTTCTCAAAGTTGAAACTCTTCCAGATAAAAGGAATCTGAACTTATCCTCGATCTTTTTCCGAAGCCGAGAGATTTGAAATTCAAAGCTATCGCAGCAGTCTGAAAGCTGAGACTCGAAAGCGACAAGGAGAGAAACAAACGTAAATTGTACGCGATAGGAAGGAAATATGCTAAGAAGGTGATATACCCGGCCGATTAGATCGTTCGCTCGAAAAATTGGAAGCAAGTTACGTGTGCGGAAACTTAAGAGCAGCTCAAGTCGAAATAATAAAGGAACTATAAATTCAGACTGTGAAGTAGCACGCGAGTTGCGCGCTATCAATTCGCGAGAGGTTTGCGAAGTGGCGATCAAAAGAAACGCGATATCCTTGGCTGTTAACGTTTTATCCCCATTTCTTTCCCTTCGCTGAGTTTTTTCTCTCTTTAATAACGTCGTACTTTCATACCGTGCTTTGTTAATTAACCGCTAGTGAAAAGTGATAATGACGATATTTGTATCGCTCTCATTTAATCCCAAAGTGTCCGAAGATTTATAAGAGATTCAAACTCAAAACATGCGAATCGCGATGTCAATTTTAATAAAATTTCAAATCGGGGGAATTCTCGCAGAATTACGCACGACTCCAATCGAAAAGTTTCGAACGACAATTGAGATTTCAGTCGCGCGTCACGTCACACCCCGATGCTTCAAAATTTTGCGAAATTCCTGAACTCGCAAAAGTTCCTGATTTCGAGCGTTTCGAATTCGAAAATGTCCAACTTCGATCCCCTCGATTCGAAAAAAATTTCACTGCCGACGCTTTCAACTTTGTGGCGAGTGCCCGATAAATTCCGCGACAGTTACGCGATTCGAATAAAGCGTTAACGTCGTACACGAACGAGAAGCGAGCTAAACGGGAATTGATTATAAGAGGGGAGATAGAGGGAGGCGAGAGCATCGAGAGAGGTGTAATTCCGATTCAGGTTTCTTCGTAGGGTATCTGCATACCGGCCGATCGTGCCGCGGCCCGTGTCCGTGCCCGTGACTTCTAGTTGCATGAGCGAAGAAAATGGAAAGATTTCGTGCGTGAAGTATTATTGGCGACCCGCTAATACACCAGAGTCAAGGTGAGGATGAAGGGGTATTAGAAGTTCACGCTTGGACGGAACACGCGAGTACTCGCACACTCGGCACGCGACTGATTCGCTGCCGGCCAGCACACGCGAGAAATAAAAATCCATCGATTTTCTTATTCTTGCTCCTCGTTGTCCTCTCTCGTTTTCCACCCTTCGTTGCTCTTCCTGGATCGTGTCAACCGTGTCAAACTCAACCTCGATGCGAACGACACGAGAAACACTGCTCTTCTTTCGCTTCCTTTTTCTCTCTCTCTCTCTCTCTCTCTCTCTCTCTCTCTCTCTCTCTTTTAATTCGTACGTTGAATCGCATCGATGTCTGTTTCTGGAAATTTTAAAACGCGTGGAACGAATGTGATACAATGTAGGATTGTATGATATTTAGCGATCAATTTCAGTTGACAATAGGATCATGAACGATTTAGTTATTTATAATGGATTAGACAAAATTGCAGATGAATTGTTAGAAGAATAGTATCTATAGTTAGAAATTTAATATGGAATAGTGATTTATATTATTTATATTAAAATATATCAATATATCGTTTATAAATACATTATTTAGATTAAAAATTTAATACAGAATAGTGTCTGTAGTTAAAAATTTAATTCAATTAAATTTGAACGAATCTCCGTTCTCAACGATTAGATTACTTGGCATTTCGTTTAATTTCTATTTTGACAGTTGTACAGTTACTGATCGTTTCTTTCTATACATGGTACAACTACACATTTTGTTAATTCTTAATAAATTGTTGTCAGCTTGCAACAAATGAAATGGATTTTTATCAATTTCTGCCTTGTTCCAAATACCTTTATCTTATCCTACCGATGGGTAGGAAAAGGGGATGCAATCGCGCCGATTAGGCCAAGTCTCACGGGAAACGGCGCGGTTCACAGAATGGCCATGTCGGCCATTTCGAGGGGAAGGATCGTAAGCAGGCAGCGAGAAAATCCTATTACAGCTTATATTCGTGGTACAGGGGCTCGATTGAGGCTCGGGGAGAGACTCACCCTCCGCGCGGATCCGTATTGACGCGAACGGGCCGGAGAGAAACCCACCCTCTGGATCAACCAATCAAATCGCAGCATCCGTCGCGCATGCGATCACTTCGATGGCCATCCCCTGGCATTATCGGTGACGTTATGGTGTTCTTACCCTGTCGATGAATCCTTTACGAATTTCTTGAAACTTATTAATTAATTTCATTCGCGACCTTCGAGCTTCCATTCCCGCGGAATGAAATTTCAACAGTACTCGTTTGGCGAGCACTGCAACTGGAAGCTCGAGCATTCAATCTGGTAGTTTTTAACTCGCAAATAGTTGATTTGAAAACGATTTCGTCGTCGAGCGCGCAAATTTCGAATGCTGTTCAATTCAGAAACTTTCAGTCTGCAAGCGTTCCAGTCTTCGAGCTCTGGAAGCTTTCAGTTAGCAAAAATTTGCAATACTTCGATCCGAAACTCCAATTTCCAAAATTCCTATCTCGCTAGAATCTAATTTAAAAGTCTTCAATTTCCAAGTTTTCCACGTTCAGTCCTCTTAAAATCCAGCAATTCTCGATCGTTCGTTTCTTAAAATTCCCTCTTGAATAAAAGAATCCTTTGTCCTCAACTTGCATTGAGTCAGCGCTAAGGCGAAAAGGAAATCATCCATGGACGCGGCGGGACGCGATGAAATCCGAGGAATCGGGGTTCCCTTCGTCATTTTCCGACCAATAAAACCCAGTCGGACGTAGTGCCTGGCACGGGCACCTACGGCAACGGGTCGAAATAAAACAAAACAATACACATTTAGCTCGGGAAACGGGCGAGCAGACGAGTACTTTAAACGACCGACTCCCCCGCGCGGCCCCCGTTTCTAACCACCAGCCGTTTAAACTAGGACAGATATTTCGGGCTTCGATACGGCTCGTTCGAGTTTCCAGCTCGTTTTGGTATTCGAAAGCGACCGCCATCGGGCGCCGGTCGATAAATGGGAAAACTTTCCGGAACGTTTTCGCCCGGTCGCGGCGATTCCACGATTTTCGGAAAGGAAGCCGAGAGCTCGTTTCGCAGCTCCTCCCCTTTGTTTCGTAGGAATGAATTATCACTGCGGAGAATTTCTCTATTTTTCTTCTTCCGCTTTCCCTCCCGATTTTTCGTCGCTGACGATCGCAGGCTCGCAATCGACGAGTCGAAATAATTGCAAATTACAAGTTGTAGATCATTCGCTTTCCTGAAATTGTGGATTCACGTTAAATGAAGTACACAGACGCACGAAGCGTTCCATTTTGTTGTATCATCTTCCTCAAGTCGTTTCCTTTCGGTAAATATTTTTCCAACTTTGCGAATATACATGAAACATCACGTACGTTGTAATTAGATTGCAGATCTTTTCAGAATGACAGACACTTTTTGGAGTGTTTAATTAATTGCAATTTTCGCAGAAAATTGCCCAAATCTAAGTCTGCGATCTTTGAAATTAACTCGAGGGACCATTTTCAACATATAGCTTGCAAATTAAATTAGGATTAAAATCTTGAAACATTTATCGAAAAGTTTGTGAAACTAACAACTGCGACGTGTGATTCGTCTGTTACAGGCGCTGAACGGGTTCCTGCTCATACTGACCTGCGACGGGGAAGTGTTCTTCGCCACTCACAGCATAGAAAGTTACCTTGGCTTCCATCAGGTAACTTTCCGACATATCCTTTCCTTTACTTTAATTAGCCGGCAAGTTAAATATTCAACCCCTTGAAGAGAGTAAACTTCACGCGAAGCGAGTATTCATCGTGTCAAAGTTTTCGCATTTTAACATATTATTAACAGCCGGCGTTGCAGTGTAATTTTCACGCACACCGCCTGCACCCTCGGTGTTGGTTTATCTTCTCGTGTCCACACCCAACACCGGCCGGTCACGTCAGCCTCGTCAACTTCGTTCTACGTGTCACGTTTACGCAACCATCGTCCCTCTTCCGCCCGAGCTAACGCACTTTTTTCCCCTCACCTTGTCGATCGTGGATTTTCGCGATTAACCGTTCCAGTTGACGCTACAGACACTCTACTCGCGATTACGTTCGAACATCGAGAACATCCTTGCACTCGTCAAGCAACTGTTTCGTACTACCGTCGTGGAATTATTATTCACGATTGTACGTGACACGTTTAAATATCGGGTCGAGTAAGAAATAATTTCGTATTTCGCGGGTAAACGTCGTTAAAAGGAAATACTTGAAATAAGGTTTTTCAAGAAGTTTTCCTGCCCTTTGTTACATTATGCGAGAGTAATTTTTATTTGGCGATATCGTCAGTGTGACGGAAAAGCAATATTTTCGGTGTTTTGATGCTTTTTTTTGTATTTCCGGAAAGGAAAAAATTAATATTAGGGTGTCCCATAAGTTTCTTCCGCGCCACGCTATGACTGACTCTAAGTGACTGTTTTTATATAAAAATGCAGGCTTATCTCTTAGCCGTTTATGGCATCGGTTTCAGTCGTCCCAGAGCTCTTTCAAAGTACGTTTCGTTGGTGACAAAGTCTCTTTTAAAATTTTTTAATATATATAAGTTGAGCGAAGCTCGTGGTTGTAATTCTTTATTATTTATAAGACAGAGATTTTATTCTCATTGCAAGTTGCTGCATACGAAATATTTAATTTCCTACAATTAAAGGATGCGAGGGGGAACATTTTAAATGATGCATTTACGACAAAATGATTTTAAAAGTACACGAGAGAGATGTTATAACGACGATATTTAGAAATATGAATTATGTTGATGATCTTCTGTTCTGTCCTCTCGTCAACTTAAACCTAAACCACTCGAGTCAGTGCATGTTCGAAACTCACCCTAGCGCGGTTCAAACGTCCTCCAGTCTACTTTAGAATAACTGCAGAACTCGGTGGACGTTCCACGAGCCACGATAGAACAATCACGATGATCAGCGGCCAGAGGTAGAAATAACGAGCGAAATGAGGGAAAAGAAGCGGGATTCTAACGAAGAAAGAGCCATTTGCCTTTCTATCCGGAACAGAGCGATATCGTTCAACCCCCTCCGGCGAACGCGCACCGAAATGCGATCTGCACGCAGACGCAGCAACACGCACGCCAATTGGAACAAAGATAACAAAAGAGCAGACGCGACGGCAGAAAGGAAGAAGGAACGAACGAACGAACGAAAGAAAGAGCGGCGGAGAAAGACGGGGGAGGGGGAAAAAATGACGGATGATGATTTCCCGACACACGATGACTGTACGGGGCCTGAAACGCACGCGAACGCTTTTGTGCAGAAGATCGTAATTGCAGGAAACGACAGATGATGATTTTCCGATCCGATGATCCCGCCTATCCAACAAAGGGGGGAAACGCGTTACAATCTCGCGTTCCTTGTAAACAAATTTCAAGAAACGATCGCTCGGAACCGAGCACGCTTTTCCTCTTTCCCATGGACGCGCCCCTGTTCCTCGCGACTCTCAATTAGGTTCCTCGGGAACTCGACTAGGCTCTTCTGATCGCTCTCTTGTTGGCGGTTTTCGATGATCGTTACTCAGCTCGGGAGCTTCAAATTTACGATACTGGAGAGAAGCAGTAAATAATCTCAAATTTCGACGAATTTCTTTGGAACCTCGGTAACGATCTATGATGTATAATCACACCAGTGCTGAGCGAAGCAATAAAAAATGAGAAAATTACGGAATGTTGGACTCTTTCGATACGTGAGAGCGTTTGATGCATGCCGAGCCGCTTAATCGCGTTTTCCGGATAATTTGTTTATATGAAAGAGAGAAAATCCACCCTCGGGGGGCGGCGAGGATAATTCCTCGGCTCTTGACTTGGCGGGCGGCAATTCATTGAGATGTAACTGGGCACGCAAACGGTTCACACACACGTCACGATACACGGTCGACGGGGGATGATTTTTCCTACCGATTGCGGCGACGTGTGCCGGAGATACGGAGTGTACCGCGCACTAATAAGCGACGCAGCGTTTTTTAATACACTTCCCATTCTCTTTACCGATAAACAAATAACGAAAACACTGTACTTACGCCCGCCTATCAATTACTTTCAGCCCTTGTAACTGGAAAAATACACGCCCGGTTCTCGTTTCGCAAATTTCGAAACTACCTCCTTGGGGGTAACTAACGAGCTATTGTAACAGATACTCTCTCGAGCTCTAATCAATTGGAATTTTGCGATTTTTTTCCACGAGCAGCTACTTTGTAACGGAATATGCTTTCGCGCTCGTTCGATAAAGGGAATGAAATTGATTGATAGGAGGCACGCACGTTTGTATAACAAGTTCCAAGAGTTCTTGGTGCATTTTCCACTGCATCCGGCAATTCCTTTCCTCGCGATTTTTCAACACATTTTTTACATTTTCAACGGGCGAAAGTTCGTTTACTCGACGGGACCCCTAGAAAGTGTATTTCCAGTCACCAGCGCCGGCGCGTATTCCGGTGGAGCGCGTCCGTCGAAACGCGACGGGCCAGAGAGCAGAAACAGAGAGGTAACGAGAGAAGAGGAGAAGAAAGAGAGCTGGGGCTCGATGATTTCTCGACCCGATGACCGTGTATCCGACGCGACGTAATCGCGGGGCGTTTCGGATGACGCGATTACACGGGCCTCTAGCTTCCGCAGACCAAGCCAGTCCCCTCCGTCCCCCTCCCCTCCTCGTTGTTCGCCCACCCTCGTCTAGCCTAGCTGGAAAAACCGCGTAATGACAACGTCCGCCCCGCAACAACGAGTTCCTCGGCGGTAATTCACCGCTGCGCGTTGCTCTTTAGTTCGATATCTCACGCGAGAAACCTCGCGAGGGGAGGGAAAAAGCGCTTGTGTCGCGCTGCAACACCGACCGGGGGTGGTCGGACAAACACGCGGGGGTGCGACTGTTCGCAGAGAGTCGCTTAATTGGCCTGATAGAGCCGATTCTGATCCGCGATCCACGGGTCGTTTGCGCTGGGCAAATCCCCCTCCCCTCACACCCACCCGTGACCGACGTCGGATAAAAGTAATAACTTAAGCGAAAGGTCAGGGGCCGAACTTATCGCCAAATGGAGAACGAAGTAGAAAAATCTGCGGCTGGGTTGGTTTGGGGAAGTAAGCGAAGGGGGGAAAATACGTGGAAATTGCGAATCTCTGTGTGTTACACGATGACCGCGCAGGTGTAACACTCTCGTGAAGAAGATCTCAAAGCAGGGTCTTTAGCTTAGGTGGGTGGACTTAAACTATGGAATTCAAATTGTACGCTCTTTTGCAGTGCGATTCTTCGTGTTGCATAGAGTATCAAGTAGTAATAAATAACAGTAGTTTGTTGGCTATTCTCTCGACAATCTCGAGCCGGTTTAACAGTCGCCGAGTTTTCTAAGCGCTCCATAAACGGTACCTAATTTATGCACGCTGTGATTCAAGCAAAAAAAAAAGAAAAAAAACCAAAATCACGCAAACCCCAAACGTTTAACAACTTCCAAAAGGAAGACAATACACCGTCAGAGAATTAATTCCTCGTTATCTCTCAACGATCTCCATCCACCCACGAACCAAGAGTCAACAACCACCTCGAAGACCCAAGACTCTAAAATGATCTGCCCCGAGGCGAGCCTCCATTAGGAATCAATTGACCGCGTTAAGTTTCAACTCTGCTCTCGGATGCGAGAGGAGGGGAGATGAGGTCGGCTGCTCGTTCGCACGCGCTGAATTATGTGGCACGTTTTGACAATTAATAGCCGTTAATGAAGACGCGATCTCGGGCCTGACCCGAAGCTGTTCCCCTCTTTGTTCTCTCGCTCTCCCTCTCTCTCTCTCTCTCTCTCTCTCTCTGGGACCACTTTGTCAGAGGTATACCCCTGCAACACAAAGGAGAATCGAGGGGGTGAAAGGCGCACGAGCGTCGTAATTTTGCGAGCGTAATTGAGAGCTCAACATTCGGTATCGGGCTCCGGTGTTCGAGCTCGGCGTTATCGCTCTCGCGCAAAAAACGCGCGCGTGTTGCCGGTGCAGCGGCGCGGCGAGAGGATTTCGTATGCGCGCGCGCTCGCGCGAGCGAACGGCGAAGAGGGCGTGGAGGGAGCGGAACGCGGAGAGGAAAGTGGACGTCGTTCGGGCGGCGTTCGATAATTAATGCGGCCCGCGGATTAATTATTATTAGCCGGCTGATTTGTTTCAATTTGTAGAGGGTCCTTTGATCGCGCCGAATCGTGTTTCCGTCGATTTCACCCGGCGTCCAGGCTGATTTATCACCGCCGGCTCGCGTCCCACGGGATTTACGCGAACGCGATTCGTTCGGTGTTGTCCGCGGGTCCCCCTGGCGGACGCGCCTGATTGGCTGTTGATCTCGCGGTTCGTCCAAATTTCGCGCAATTTCCTTTGCAGCGTCTTTGTCGCGATTGAACTTTTGCGAGAGGAATTCGCGTGCTCCGAATTTGTGGAGATTTCAAGTTGAACGACTTCGGATCGGTCGATCGAGCGAATTAACATCCGACTGCTTCAACTTGGATTTTTATCGAAATATTTGACACTCTGTTG
>KQ435753.1:1758846-1773513 GCA_001276565.1 Melipona quadrifasciata | reverse complement strand
TTTCCGTGGCATCGAACTGTCCGCGTTTCAAAGAGGAAACCAAGAGTGATTTTTACATGCTTCGAATCTCCAGGCAGAGATCAGAGATAACGCGAAAGAAAAGAGGAAAAAGAACGAAAGAACGTGATTTTATTTTGCGCATACATATCAGAACAAAATGGAGGTGAAGGGGAACGTGTCACACTCCTTCCCCTTCTATTGCAATCTTGATATATATATATATATATATACAAAGAGATATATATGTATACATAAAGATATATATATATATATTGTATTATTTGCCGATAGGAACGTTTTAAATTCGACGGGGTAGCCGGTAACGATTTCTATCCGGTTACCCGGATGAAATCCTCTTTTTTCCTTCCGATCCACGCATCCTTTTTGAAACTCTCGAACTACGATTATTCTGTAACTTTACCCTATTTCATGTCGTTGTAGTGTTATACAATATACGAAACTATTTTGCTATGAATTCTTTGTAAACATCCAGTCCGCTGATCGGCTTTGCGACGCAGGACGAATCTCGCGAACCTTGAACACTTGTTACTGATGCTGTTCTTCGAATACAAACGAAGATCGTTCGCGATTTTTAGAGTTTTATTGGAAACAAAGGGAATTTGACAGAATGATGAAAGAAAGATAATACAGACAATAAAAAAGAAAAAAGGATACTAAACATATCAATTTTTACATATCTTTCTCTTGTAACTTCGAAAAAAATCATATGACATTAAGAAAAGAACGAAAACGTCAGTAACGAGTCTCGAGGACCCACATTGTAAATTCACATTTTCGACCGTACAGCTTGAAACTACGTTTTCTCCTTTTTTTTTTTTTTTTTTTTTTTTGCAATATTATATAAAGATCTATTATTATAAGTAATTGAGTCTAGTCCATACATAAAGCGAATTAATGATATATCAACTATGCTTAAATTGTAACAATGTTTTCACTCGCGAAGCAAACCCTTGCAGACAATCTTTGCTTGGTAAACGAATTACCTCTCCACTGTACACATGTATCTATACATAAACCCGCGTCAACAATCCCAAAATCGTTCGTCAATCTTCGAATCGTTCGTCAGTCTTCGATAAATAATATTTTCATTCAATTTTCTCAATAGCGTCGGCCGTCGTTATTTTTTATTGCAACCTTCAAAAAAAAAAAAAGAAAAACGAATAGAAAGCATTGCACCCGTATTTTTCAAAGAATCGCTGCAAGAATCTTGCAACGAACTTTTAAAATTGAATAAAATTCCGACGATTTGAGGATTGACGCCTGGCCACCCCTTCTTACTCGATCACAGCGGTGAGAATATTCTGACAGTTTAAGCATACATGTATATTTACTGTATATTTAAAATAAGGTATCTTTTAACGAGCATAGATAAGATTTAGTCGATATAGACGATTCTCCCCATAGTTATCCATATAGATCAAAATACGTACCTTATTTTATAGTGACCGGTATCTGCAGACAACATGCAATTCAATCATGGCCCTATCGAGTCGGATGATACAACTAGAAAATTTTCTACCATCAGCGTCACGTTTAGATCGAATAAAAAGAGCGTTCGATCACGATCGACAAAACATATATCACCCCGAGTGCCTGTTTCGATCGAGAGGACTATCAGACCGTTGAGACCAATATTTGTTGATTTCTTACGATGTAAAAAATAAAAATAAGAAGATGCACTATTGCGCGTATCGAATAAATGTAAAATAAATACAAACTTGCTAGCTGATCGCCCCTTTTTCAAAAAAAATCTCTATGAGATGAAACATAATGAATATTATTCGACGAAGGCAAGAATCTTTGTAATATCGTTACGTATCAATTTTTTAAGAAGTCCGATGTTCTAAAATTTACGGACTAACTCGACTAAACGACATTGCTCAATGAAAGAAACAAAATTTACACTTTGCAGATACCTGTATCTCACTACTTGTAAATTTCACTCGATTATCTTTGGGCTTGAGCGAAAGAAAGATAAGCAAAACGATTAAAAAAAAAAAAAAACACACACACACATATATGTGAAGCCCGCTTTTCCTTTTCTCGAAAGGAAAGGAAACACAAACTCCTCTCAAACGCCTCGTTCTCTGGCTAAGGTGTTGCATCCTGTTCTGCAGATGTTCTTTTATATATCCGAATGTATCAAAGTGAACACGATAATCATGCCAAACCAAACTTTGACTCTCCTCGATCACTCCATCCAATTTATCTCCGATAATATTCTATAGAACCTAATTACTTATTAACACTAAACTACTAAATGCTAAGCTCTACGAAATGAAATTTTAAAACTGTATCAAATGTTTATATGAAATAAATTATAATAATGCAATAGAACGGACGTTCTATTTTCACTGCGTGGCGAGAGGAAAGAGAGCAAAAGTAAATCAGAAAGAACCGAAAGTTCGACTAGTAGGTAAAAATATTCGACTCTGTCTTGTTCAAGTATGTTTCGTCTTTTTCTTTCTTTTCTTTTTCTTTTTTTTTTTTCGTTTTATTTATTTCAATTAAAAATGACTCGTTACACTTATCGTAGCAGTACGTATGTAAGGCTCTTACATACAATACATTGAAATCATCGGTTTTAACGTATGTCGAATGTATATCAATATATGTAACTGAACCAACAGATAAATCTGTGTATATATGCGTGTACGTGTTAATGATGCGTCGCGATTTCTAGAATTGTAACAGTTCGTTTTTCACACTGATTCGCCTTGACGAAATGTCACTCGAGACACAAAAAGGTAGGCTCGCGATCCTCTAAAGAAACAACGGAAACTAAATAGTCACGATTTCTAAAAAGAATCATACCGATGCACTCGTTTGCACCTGATTAGTTGCATTTTACTGGTAATTGGTAATAGCACGACGCAGTCAAGCTTGTACGAGAGAAATAATGATTCGTTATTTACTTGTGAGACATAATCGACGCCCGACACAGCTCAGGCGGGAGATTCATTCTAGTCTACACGATCGGTTCGAAATGCAGTCTAATATTCGTCTGTATAAAATGGATATATCGTTACAAAATAATGGTATCGGAATCGAATGAATTAAAAAAAAAGTTCGCTGACGTACATGTATCTAATCATTTTTCATAAAAGCGGATCACTCAGAAATAGATCGTATAAAGAAAAAGAGAAGAAAATCAATTTGTCTTTATACAGAAGTAACGTTATAATTAGAAATCTGACTGGGGGGTAAATTGAAATAGTTACAAACTGTGTTCGGATATACTACAGTTAAAAATATATAATCCGAATGAATCTAATTAAACTGGAAGAAGATGACCTAATCAATATCCGACATCACTAACGCGCGCGCAAGTAGTAGGAAATTTCAGAACGGGTGATTACAATGAAAATTTTTACTTTCGATAGTGCTTTTCTTATCTATGGGCAACGAAAGGTGTGTCTTTCTTTTCTGTATCATTCTCTTCCCGTTTTTATTTATTTCTTTTCCTTTTTTTTTTTTTTTTTTTTTTTTTTTTTTTTTTTTTTTATTTAATTTCGTGCGAATATCTCGGCAAGTTATTTAATTATGAATATGTATATACAACCTTGGCTAGAAGTTTGGTCAGGTTCAATTCCTGTACCGATGCGACGACGATTTCTTACCGTCCCGATGATTCGACTGTCTTGATCTCGATCGTGATTTTCTATGATCCCTAGATCTAGATCGTGTCCTTCTCTTGCTCCTAGAAACGTAAGATTGCGAACGTTTTCGCTCCTTCGAACGTGTTCGAGATCTGTCTCTGGCCCTAGATCGGGATCGCGATCTTCGTTTGTCTCTGGCGCGAGATTTGCTGCGTCTTGTGGAGTACGACCGACTTCTTCTTCTGCCTCTCGAATGGGACCGCGATTTCCTTTTTCCCCTGGAACGCGATCGTGACCATTTTCTGGTCGCCGTGCTGGATCTAGATCTGCGACAGCTCCTCGAGCGAGATCTGCGCCGTTTGCGATTTCTCGATCTCGATCTGCGCTTCTTGCTGGACCTGTAATTGCTGGATGACCTTGAACGATATTCTTTACGAGACTTTATCGATCTAGATCTGGACTTGCGTTTGTGGCCACGCTCGGAAGAACGAGATCGAGATTTTCTGCCTCTCGATTTGCTTCTACTCTTCGACTTCCTCTTTCGATATTCACGATCACGAGCCTTGCTCGATCTTTTCTTCTTTAACGAGTTACGGCTCGAGTCAGAGCTCGTAGACTCAGAACTGCTAGATTCGGAGTCGGCCGAGCCTGATGGAGTATTGGTCTTTGCCATATCAGGCGGCAATATTTGTTGCTGTGGACTTTGTCCGCCGCTCGACAAAGTTTCAGACGCTTCTCTTTGATTATTTATCGTTTCTTTTTCATCAACTAAAGTAGTGATGTTACGAAGTTACGCTTAATGATGTAATGACGACATAGTTTTATTATATTTCGAAACATACCTGACTCTTTGCAGCTTGTATTACCAGTATGATTTTCCTGTTGTTTATTATACTGCTCCTCGTAACGTTGCTCCTCTCTCTCATCCTCCTCCGCCAGACGCGCCTCGATTTCTTCCTCCGTCTTTTTGAACGCTTGCTGCCGCCGTTTCACCGTTTCCTTCAACAGCATCGAACACGATCATTTACACGCTTCCATTCCATCTTGAAATTTCCATCTTTCATATCGAACAAAAATACGTACTATGAGCTCCTCGTCGCTATCATTGTTTTGAGCCTGGACGTGTTCGTTCTGCTCCTCCTCAGACTCGCTGTTGCTGTCGCCATAGATGCCCAGACCTATATGAAACGAGATGTTTATTATCATCGTTCGACTATTCTGTCGTGCGTTTTTGTCAAAATAAAGACATACGCTCGACCACTAAATATGCTGCTGCTACGATTGAAAAATGTCCTGAAAGACATCGTCAGTTTCACGAGAACTTATAAGCGAGCATGGCTACAGAGAGAGTGTGTGTGTGTGTGTGTGTGTGTGTGTATATGTATGTGTGTATATGTGATACAATGCACGAACGCATTTTTTTTTTTTTAATGACTGCGTGTACACGACCGGTTCCTAGGATGATCGTGCGTTGAAGATTGTAAAGGTGTAGCGACTTACCAAGCTTACGAGTGATCTGAGCAAGAGGGGCCGTGTTGTTGAGGGATGCGACGGGGGTCTCTCCTGCAGGGACTTACAATACACACGCATTTAGTACCAATGGCTAAGTGCTATCATCAGGATACCCCCCAAAATTAAATGGTACTGATCACCGATATCACAAGGAGAGTCGATCCTGCTTTCAATCCTCATATACCTTAAGAAATCTTTAATAGAAATCCATTTAGATATACGAAACTGAAACTGCTTTAGTAGAATAAACATTAGTAGAGGAATATATCAACAATCAGTTTACGTGCAGAGCCATAAGGTAGAGCAAGATATCAGTAAAAAGAGATACGGATAAGACCGCATGAAAAAATATTATACTAACTACGATATAAAAAGCAAATAAAAGATAAACAGATCTCAGTAAACGGGAAAGTAAAATTAATTCTACGTGATTTTTCTTTATTACATGTCTTTAATAATAACTGCATTTTTGAACGTGATCCGATTGATCAAGCAGTGGAATGAAAATTCGTTAAAGTATTATATTTGCCCTTTACGCGTTTTTTTTTTCGCATATAGTAACTATTTATCGAATCTTATTATATAATTTTTCTTACAATTATATAACTTTTGCTTTCTTTTTTTTTTCACGAATGATTTATTCTTTAAATTCAAATACAATTTTTGGATTTTTAATAAATAATAGAAAACGATTCGGTAAAAAACAATTATTGAACTAATTGTATCGAAATCGAAAATTTCAATAAAAATTGGGTAACGTAGTTGTTTTATAATACTATTTGAAAAAAGAAAAAAAAAAAGATAGAAATATCACTTATAGTACGTGTATAAAAAGTCCTGGAAAAAATAAAGTAGGATATCCTGAAATCATCGAATAATTAACTCTATGAATTGAACAATCTCTGTTTAATGTTTAAAAGCTTATATTACACAAATGGGCAAATAAAATTCATCGCAACACTGCACGAGACTCATATGAATCAGATTCTGTGCACTGGTGAGCGAAAGTATGAAATATATCAATTTGTTAGTTGTATCGTGTGTATCTGGGGTACCTTTGGCACGTGTGCGGCTCCAAACCTCTCTGCATATAGAACCAATTTCTTCGTTCGTTACCTCCAGAAGAATTTCCGTCAACGATCTCCGTACCTTTAACATCTACACCGAACGAAATCTGTAATGTATCGAACCAAAACTGCGATCATCGATGAATTCGATCGAGATAATATTCACCACATCCTGCAGTATCTCCTCTCTCGTTCGCTTCGGAGTAGCTATAGTCGTGTTAGATACGGTTGGACTTCTATCTATATGCGTATGAGCATCAGGCGAGTCCGCATCTCGAAATCGTGATTTCCGTGGACGAAGAAGAATATCTGGAGTACGTTCGAAACTCTTTTCAGTCACTTGTTGATTACGTATCCCTTCATCATCTTGTTCTGTTTCTTTCTCAGAATCAGAGTCCTGTATTTTAAAAGAACAAGGATTTATAAAAACGACATGTCTCGAGGATATTCGACGTGGCTTCATTTGCGAGACAAGCAATTAATGCATTTACTCAGACACGTACAAATTTACTTTTACAAGGATTCAATACTGCCCGAGCTTCATCCTCGGCTTGCTTTCGGGCTTCTAACTCTTGTTTCCTTAGTATCTCCTGTCGTTCTCTCTCGACAGCTTTCTGTTTCTCTTTTTCCATCTTTTCTAAACCTTCCCTAATCCATGCTGGCAATTGTCTACGTTTTGCCGCGTCTAAGGTAAAAGTAACTTCATCGTTTTACAACGGTACTACACGATGTTAATTACCGTATACGTATGGGCATTTATATTAATACAATCGATTGACCAAGACAGTTGTGCATTTGATTTTATATACTTGCAATTATTGGTGATTGTACCATTATTGTTAAGATACATCCATACAGAAATTATTAATACATTTCATCATACACGTTCCAGACTTACCTATGGTTGTCGTCGTATCTTCCTCGGGTGTTTTTTCCCTATCTTCTCTACACCTTACTGTATCCATGGGCCTCATATGTGGTGCTCTGTTCGTACATCTGACTCCTTTCATAAAAGGAGGTGGCTGAGGAGGTATTGTAGTAGGTGGTTCTCCAGACCAGTAACTAGTTACCTAAATATAAAACACTTATTATCTGTAATTTCAGATTCAATTTAGATTTCATTATAGAATGTTCAACTTTACAAAAACTGTCGCATGGTACTTTAAATCTTATCAATTATAGGAAATATGAACAGAAGTTAAATTCAGAACATAATTCAAACTACAATGTATCAAAACAGTATTTTCTCTTTTTAACTTTATAATACAAGTATTTAAGAAAGTAACGATACAATTTTATACATAATTCTGTTTTGCTAAGCCTAAATAAGATAGGAAGTGTAGGAATTTTTGGACTTCTATATTGCATTAGAAATACAATTTTAACCTGACTATAAGGTTGTGTTGGAGGTACTGAATTATAAGAATACAACGACGGTGTTGCTGGTGGTGGCACACTAAATTCTGATGTTGTCGATATAGTTGGAGCAGGTGGAATAACAGGCACTGTAGGAATCCCCATAGGTTTTCCATCAGAACCTATAGAAACACCAGGGGGAGGTACACCAGTCCATTCCCAAGTACCTGTACCAGAACCTGAAGTATTCCAATGACCCCACTGAGTCCATTGATTCCAAGCTTCAGCTGGCATTAAACAAGACAGATTATAAAGAAATATTGTGAACATAATTTAAATTGTCACTTAGTAAGCGTAACGGTTGTAAATACAACATAGAACTAAAATCATTCATACCAAATATTTTTTGCCATAAATTGATATTTTTTGTAGCAAGTATAATTAAAACAAAAGAAATCTTATACAACTGTATTATATATAAGAGGCCAAAATTAGATGGAAGATTCTCTTCTTTCTTTTACCTGATCCACTGATTGTTGGTGCAGGCGGTGCTGGTGGTACATCATCTTCCTTTGTATCCATATCCATTGGAGCTTCTCCGCTACCATCGGTTCCAGGGCATATAGGATTAATAGAAGGTGGTGGTGGTGCTGGTGGCACTACAGTCTCTTTCATTTTGATCCATTGCTGAGCTAATGCTGCCCAGTCAACTGAATGGCGATCGAGAGTTTTGCATGACAATTAAATGATGTACAATCATGGCAAGAAATGAATCACATATATACTGGATACTGAAATACTTCTTATGCCATTTACCTTGATCGTTACTCATATTTTGGTAAGTGGAAGGATTTAGTGCCCACTGGGTTGGGTAATCCTTTCCCTCAAACATATCTCCACTCATTTTTTTCTCTCTCTTTTTTTTAATCTATTAATGCCCCAGAAGAAAACAACAACTACGAATCAATGCACTTTAACCTTGCGTGTGTGTGTAGCATAGGCATTGGTTAGCAATGAGAACTTAAAAGACTACTGGATACAATAAATCAGCTACATGATGTAAAAATGCTTAGATCTCGTTATTTTTTACCACTTTCACTGCACCGATCAATGTTTTAATACACTTCGAGGCGCCCTGTTGCAATATATGTTACTATATCGTATGTACACGACGATTAGACACGATTCACGAAAGTTTATCGCGCTCGTAGCAGCGATCTAAAACAGAGATTAACATAACCTACCCAGGTTGAATTCACGCGATTTTACATTTTCTATGTGCTTTATCTTCACTTAATGTCTTAAAAAACTGTTAAACTACTTTACCGGAAAATATTACATCTCCACTTAACGGTGGCCGCGAGGTGTCACAACTTATATCAAGGTGAATCTCCATTGATGAGAGCGAACGCAGCGCCATTACTAAAGTTGTCGCGACATGAAAACGAACAGTAGTAGGAGGAAAGAACGAGAAAGGCGTCATGTTGCATCGTACAATTTTCTACCAAGTAATTGTTTTCTTCAATTTATATAGTGCAATTTAATTGTAAAAATCATTCACAACCTTGCAAATTATCACATGTGCAGTCAGTGATCAAACAGAATGATTTCATCGGTAAGAACGTTGAAAGTCGTTCAATATAGTTCAAATATATTGCGCTCTTTGCACTTTGCGCCAAAACTCGCCGCCATTGTACGTTTCCATCTTCCGAAAATTCAAATATGATTTCGAAAGATTAAAAGAAGTTTGTCAATATTTTTTATTTAGAAATTTATTACGTTTTCAGTGAAGTGTACAGACGTGTTGATTTCTAGTTGAAGAATAAAACAATAGGAGAAGTAATCATCATTCTGTTTCAAGACTTCATGAAAAAAAACGGCAAGTCTCTTCTCATTAATAATTAAATAAGTTTTTGTTTTATACGTAGAGAAATATCACTTGTGAATGTTCCAATACTTTTTTCACAAGTTCTCCACAAATTTCTTTATAAATATGTTACTTAATCATTCAAGCAAGTCCGACGAATTAAAATGGCAAGAGTCTAATTTAGGAGTTGAATTGTGTTGTCGAGGGTTACGGAGCGAATTAACGGTTAGTGGGGGGATAAATGTACCACCTTGTGTCAGGTGTGCCACGCGGTCGGCTAGTCTTCTCAATAACATTGTAGCTTCATGGACATTCGGAACAATTGTTTTCGTAAACGTATCGAGAACCATTAATGATTTCTCCTTGCTCTATAATTATTTAATGAAAAGTATTGTATCTCATGACTTTGGTAAATTAAAAAAGAAATCTGTAGCATAATTATTATATGAAAATATTTATTTTATCACAAAAAATTAAACCTAATATTTAAATCTGTTATTTAGATTGTCAAGAATGTCAACTGATACTTTCTGAATATTTTACCATTCAATAATGTGTCTCGTCAATTGGCACACGACAGAACTGCAGTTTCTAGGAGACTGGAATTCTGAGGATCATTGTTCTGTAAGTACTTAGCCTATATATGTATTGGTTACCTAATTATGTTTTTAATTGTAAATTATTATTAACGCGGTACCAATTAATACTCTCTCACGCAACGGCAGCTAGGCTGAATGTCACTATTCGGATTTAATTCTGTTCTGTGTAATGCAACGGATTTTTAAAGCAAGTTGTTGAGTTAATAAAGACGCCGGTTGAATTGCGCCGGTTCCACGTTTGTGCGCCGCTATTCAGACGATCGGGCACAATGCCACCAATTTGCGCCCTTTCCTCTTTTGATTCGTCCTCGGCGCGACGCTTAAAAGTCGCGTGGAAATATTCTCATATCGATAGCGCAATTCGAGCGTGTTGGATCGAAATTGGAACGCGCAGGCCTCGGAATATGATCACCCAACGACGCAAACAGATTTTTTTTCATAGTCGACTTACCAGAATCGGAAGAATACTCGAACCATCACAAAGGAGTTTATCTACGAGAAAGATAGAACACAACAGAATCGGCGTTGGGAAATCAGCTTGGATAGCAAGTGGAGAATAGATTTAGGTTAAACGTTTTATCGATTGCCACGGACGCTCCGAAGGAACGGCGTGTTTCATTCGGCCGGATTCTTCAGTGGACACCTGAGCAAGTCCTTAACCGGCTAAGGATGTCAAGGAAACGATGAAACTTGCCTACTAGGCAGTATGTATAATTCATTTGCCCGATTTGGTATAGCAAAGAAATACCACACGCACCGGAAATCACGGAAGAAAGGTATAAAGTTACACACAGGCGTGCGTGCACGATGCCGTGGAGAAGGATATTCGCAAATTCGACGGTCTTAGAGCACATCGTATCGATTTACTTACTTTCGCGACCTAGAAATAGACAATTCCTATCGACATTTTCGCACGTGTGCCAAGGGATGCGTTCTAAAGTTCGCGAACAGCTGAACCAGTTGGATTTCTCGCACGGGTTATGTCATGAACTTTATTACGCTTCATAATGATGTATATATATATATATATGATGTATATATATATATATATATATATATATATATATATATATATGTGACTCTGTTCGATACTCGTAAAAGTCTTATACTGATCATTACAGTACGAATGTGCCAACACGTACTCGATAAAACTACAGTCGTAAACGAGATCCGACATTGATTATTTCTATCACCGAGTGTAACTTTAAGAGGCAGAGATTACAATGTAGTTGTTGTTGTTTGAGCAGCACGATGAAGAAAATTCTGTCATGAAATGACAGTCAAGTGACAATTAGCATGTTTTATGCAACACGTTGCATCCGTGAAGTATCAATCTCTGCGTTTCGTGTGATTGTAGAGCGCCGCTAGTAAAAGGCTACCTCGTTACATTCGACAGAAGTCATTTCACGGTTCTCGACTATCGAACACGCCAGCGAGTTTTCCTCTCCTCGCCAATAAAACGGCAACATGTGCTTTACGCTTGTTTTATAGCCACACAAGTTTCAAAACTTTTTATACCTTTTTATATCTGTATTTCAGGCATCTGTGAACGCGGGCATTAACACGGCTCTATATCATACTGTGTGTTACGATATGTCAGATATATATACTCTGTAAACTTTCCGCATCGATTTCGTCAAGAAACTAAGCCGCCTAAGGAAACCTCAATTCTAATTTTTACTAATTTATTCTCTTTGCGTGGACTTTTTTTTTTATCTCTAATGACATAAAAAAAATTTAGCTTTAATCAACGATGCAAAGGCTGTCAGAAAGAGAATTCTTAAGAGAATAACTAATCCGGCACTATAGTTCGTTTCCATTTAAATTTTTTTAATTTTAATAATATACAAGATGAATTTTTTAAATTAACATTGAAGATACAGGATTAATATTACAAATTCCAGATTTCAATCCTAGCTAACTCGATGGAATTGATCAGTTTAACTTCTCCGTGGCTCGATTTGAGAAAATCCATCTGCATCAAGGTCAAGAAAATCAGTCAACATTAAAAACAAACTGGTAAAACAGCTGAGCACCACTGAAACGCCACATTTTTACTTCGACGATTTCTTTCTCGATCAGCACTTCTATCGTCTCTCTCTTTCTCGTCAAGGTGTCTCCCCACCAGATTTCACGAGCAAAACGCTTACCTCGTCTCACCTGTTTTCTTAATTTCTTGACTATGCGCATTTGTGATTTTTGCATCGCGACGTTACATTTGCCGACGCGAGATCGATAAAAGTCAGTGAAATACGGGGTGGGTAAACCGCGTCATCATCGATCCTCTTTTTTGTTGCTCGAAGCGAATAAATCGATGCACGGTCGCGAGGACGAACCACGATCGCGAGCAGTTTTTTTTTTTTTTCTTTTATCGTGAATTTCAACGTCGTGCAGCGAATTAGCTTTATCACGGTGATAACGTTCAGTGAAAATGTGCCGCGATCGATAAGCATGCGGATTCCGCCGACTACCGAACCAGCTGCTTTTTAATTCTTTTGTTTACCATAGAACGCGGGTTCATCGAGGCGGATCGAATTAATCGGTCCGATCGCACCGCGTTGTTTCAAACGCTTCAAACCGTGGATCGTGTGAAAACGAGAACGAGGATGAATTAGTAAATCGTTAAATAGTTTGGAAATTAAGCGTAGATTCAATGGCAACAGATTAATCGCGTTAGATCCGTCGAGATCAATGAACTGTCACACGACGGTTTCGTATGTGCGTATACGTGTGTGATTTGGTTATTTTCTTTTCTTTTTTTTTTTTCAATTTGTACCGTTTCTCAATCGGGAAAATGGTGATCGGTGAGAACTGTAGAGAACGCGGTGAAACCTCGAATTCTGTGTGATTTACAATCACCGGTCGTCATCACGATCGCGGTTGCGATCGCGGTCGCAGCTTGCGCGATCATCGTGCTGCGAAATCTGTGCAAAACAGTTCGTTTCCCTGTAAATTCGCAAAACGTTTTACGAAGTGCTACAGATTCGTTTTGGGACCAACTGATCTCCATTCTCCCAAGATGGAACATATTCCGACTATTGTATAGACTTCTTTTCGTCGCGCCATGTGGTATTGTATCTGTCTAAAGTCTATTGTTTTTACGCCAGTGATCTTCCTTGTAGAACTGATGCGCCATTACGACGATCGTTAAACACCGAAAAGTTGAAACGGTTAAATTCTTTGGAAATACTGATTTGTCGTTAATTGTGATACACGTAGGCAGAAAGTTTAAAGGATACAATTTGACGTAACGCAACGCAATCGTCAGAAATACCACGCGCGTAATAGTTTTTCAGTTTGCTTTTTGCTAGTTTTAATCTAGCGAACTTCGTTCCACCTTGAATAATCTTATCGGCGCATTCACGAACGTAGCAACGCATTACGTGGTGCATCGATTTAACTAGCGCGAAATTTTCAGCGAGAACGAGCTTACGAGGCTGATACCAGCGAGTTTCGTGGATTTTACCCTACTCAGCTCTGCCTGTCTATTTTTAACCGACACGCCGATTTATCGCTTTATCGCTTTATATCAATAAATTACCATTCCATTATAAAATGTGGTACGTATCATCTTGAACGGGCGATGTACTCCGTTATTTATGTCTTCGTTTCTCGTTGAGAAATTTATATTATATGGCGTTTTCAACAACGGATGAAAAATTGTGCTTGCGAGTCGAGAACGTTTCCACGTTCCTATCAACGGTCTTAATCATCGTTAATTGTTGCATTTTTGCGACGCTATCGAGGCGCAAACACGTTATCGCTCGTGACGCTCATCGTAAGCCCGTGATAACGTCGTGATACGCCGTTACCTTTACGATAGTGTTAATTGCCGGTGACGAAACGCGATCGTGCATGTATTCGCGTTTCGCTCGAACCGCTAAAAAAATTCAGTGAAATATGTTTCGTTTCTCCTCCTTAGGCAAAAAATCCACAAAGTTTTACATTTGTTTCCTACTCCAGTGATTCGAAGTCCAGAAAATTTATTCGGTTTATTCGGAAATTGCACGAAGGTTTTGAGACTGCAGATGTTTCCGGCTTCTTGGGAAAGGAAAATGATCGAGACCGATAACGCCGATATGGTTAATTCATGTCGCAACGATAAGACAAAAAAAGGCGATAAGAGAAAGAGCACTGATATTGTTTAAAGTGCGTTCCTAACTGCAGCGATTGCGACCACGTGACATGGAACATTCTTTGATATACAATAATATTTATAAGAAAGGAGAGGTTTAAATAAAAACGATAGTGCAACATATGTGCATACAAATGAGAGAAAGTCTATAATTTCTCAATCAGTGGGATATTATCGGTCGAAAAGTAGGGTCACCGATAATGAGGCGATAGTGAATGCGATATAATTTCGTAATGGAATTTATTAATCCAGCTGAAACTTTGGTTGAGCCGATCGCAAAATCAACGGCAACCGCCGGATTAATAATCCAGCAATTGCTACAACTGATAACGATTTAGCATCACTTAATTAATTATTGGAATTACTTTGCAAGCAAATAGCACATAATAGGATCGGTAACCGCAGTATTTACTATGGATTAGCCTTAACATTAATATATATTTAATTAACCATTATTCTGGCAATTTTTTAAATATGCTACCAACTCTTGCTTTACACTGAAATTGCCAAA
>KQ435753.1:1742870-1758732 GCA_001276565.1 Melipona quadrifasciata | reverse complement strand
ATTGCCAAAACAGTATATATGTGTACATATTTAAATAATCTCAAACTTTTTAGTAGAACTTAATTTTCTTGAATTTGCGTGTTTGAACGAATGCATGAATTTTTTTCGAAAGGCATACCAATGATATATTTTAATATTTATTATCATATACACTTATTGCTACATTTATCATTACATAATACTATGTGTAATAACATTGAAGGTCTTGTTGTTAGTTTAGATTCCCTGTAATCTAATCGATAAGTTGAAGAATGTGGCGATAAAAAGCTTCTGGGCTAAAAATATATAATTTCGCAAGGTTCAATTCCAAAGTCATCAGTTGGGAATTGCAAAAATCTTGTAATATACCGAGTAATGAAATAATTCTGTATAGTTTTCCAATAACAGACATAACTGCGCGTAGTCTTGATCGTTATGAAGAATAAAATCAACAAATTTGAACCTTTTAATTTTTTTCCAATCAATACGCATTCTTTCGCGATTATCCAGATACTTCCGAACGTAATCATACTTCCAATAAATTTTTATTTGCTGTTTATTCGCGATTTAAGGGTGAAGCGGCTCGGGAAAGGAACGTGACGAACAATCGAAGGGAGCAGCTAGTCTTAGAAGAGCATTTACTACGGAAGTTGGAACATTGTTTGGCCACGATCGACGCTTAGTACCGGAACAATAAACGTTGTTTGGAATGGAACGATCTCTTGCGGCGAATTTGTAACAATCGCGCGACCATAATGCGAGTCTATTGATCCGATTCACGGTCTGTAGCTCGGACCGGCAGGGGAGAAATTTGCAATAATCGGAAATCGGCGAAAGCCGCTTAATTGTTCGCTCGAACGCGCGCTCGTTCTACGAGTTCGGTGTTTTATTGACGGTTCATCCGCAGTGCTTCGCGTGATTGTAGTTACACGTGAAACGGCCGTTTATCTACACCGTCGTGGCCGAATTTTGCCTGGCAGCTGAATACTTCTGTACGAGCGACCGAAACGCGGCCAATTCGTTCCAGCTGAGACAAGGGACAATTTTTTTAATAGAATCCTGCAGCTGGAAAAAAAGAAAGGACTCTCGGCTATACGTATGTGTACTGTGTGTGTGTGTGCATAAAGATATATATCGAATTTGGCACGATGACAACGCCGAAAAAAGATGAAAAGAGGACTTCCAAAAAGTCGAAGAATATCGACCAAAAAATCTCCAGTCGCAAGACAGCGAGGCAAGTGCCTTCGAAGAGCAACGGGACGAAAGTGCGAACAGGTGGAGTATTGAACGAATTTCGCCTTTGAAGTTTTCAACTCGCCGATATTACGCTTTATCATCTGCCGACCGAGAAATCCTTCACCAACTTTTTAACTCTCCAGAAATCTTCTCGATTTTCTCCTTCGTTTCTCTCTGTCTTATAATTCCCTTACATGTATATCGGATTATCTAAGATTATCTATCTCGTTTGTTTCAATCAAACCACGAGATGATCCATCGATCCACGCCGGCAATGGCGACGCGCAGGAGGACGTGAAGAAGGCGGGGGCGAGCGGTAAATTCGAACGGAAGTCGTTCCGTCGAAAAATCGGGTCACTGATAAGAGGTAGCGCCGCCGAGTTACCGGCTGTGATAAATCGCAGTCTGCAGCCGATTAGGCGTAGCTTCAGCTTCAACAAGGACTTGAATCGTCTGCACGAACCCTCGAAACCTCACAAGGCGGGCAGTGTTCATTGGTACAACAGTCTGGTGTCTTTGGCCGAGGATGAATGTCTGGACGAGCAGGATCACAGCCCGCCGGGGAACAGCGTGGCCGAGGAACTATTCTCACCGAAGGTTCAAGTCACCAGGACGCAAAGTCTCATCGATACCACTTTCGTAAGAATTACTTTTGTACAAACCGAGTAACTCGTCGCGATCTATCGGGAACAACAGGGTCGCCGCGTTGGCGGATTGATCGAGTTTGTAGTTGAATTAATTTGTTTTTCTTGGCAGACGATTAAGAAGGTTGAGTAAATAGGATTTGCAAGAGTAATTTGCTTGTCATTGACAATTTAAGACGGTTGATTTATTTCGTTCCATCGATCGACCGAATTCTTCGATTCGTTCGAAAACGTACTACGTAATTACGTAACGTTCGCCCTCGCAATTAAAACGGTAATGAATAGCTCGAGCAGACAGATTTTTAAGCATTTATAGGAAATTTCACGCAACATGCAGAATACGCAGAAATATATAATAAAATATCCAAAGTGGAATGTTTACTACAGTAATTAGTATTAATGATTTTATTTCTCTAATTTTGCAAATAATATTTGTCATAACAATTAGCAAATGAAACGAATTTCTGCTTACAATTAGTTTTCGTTTCTCTATTTATGGTCGCAGAGATGTAACAATGCAAAATATAAAAATTCGCAGTCCAATCTGATCAAAGGGACTTTAATCGAATTTGAAATAAATATCGAGTCGTTGGAAACGAAATTGCGGTAGCTATGTCCCTGACTTTTAATAATTTCATTCACGAAATCAAGACTCATCAAATAAACAATTCATTCGCTATGAAAAATCTCGTTACTGTATTTACGTATTTATTTTACTTTCATTTCGAACGAATACTCGCTCGATCGTGATTTGCAAACTAAATTCTTTGACAAGCCACTCGAGCCCGGACGCATCTTCCCGTCAAATGAAATTAATGTGCGCATCGACTTGGAGCCATTAATTGTTCTATATTAATTCGGGAGAAAGATGGCTACAAAGCGCTGACAATTAGTAAACTTTAAATGTTACGTTTTTCAAATATGATAAAAAATATTCTCTTTGGTTTTTTTTATTTTATATATGCAACAGCAATAGGAATGGTATTTCCACACTTGTAAATACCATTTATGAGTATATTATGTATGCCATTATTATTACATTGGTAAAGTTTAAATGAAGTTGTATAACATGTATCATATATTTATGAAGCTACGAAAAGTGTCTAAATATTTTATCATGATACGATTTATACATATCGTGTGTATTTGCGAAATGCAATCGCAAGGTCTAGCGACCCTTTTGGACACATTTCCAACAAAACTCTTCGCTTAGTGCCATATTAAAATTCCATCCATTCTGACGTGAACTCTTAATAGAACAATAATAATATTTTGTCGTCGCATCGCTTAGATAGGGTGTGCCCAGGTCGTATCGATAAGATTCGCTGGCAAGTTAAGATAAATTAACGTTCAATGAAATGTAAAGTTATTTGCCTTTGCCACGGCGAAAAATTACTTCCTCTTAAAATAGCGACTCTTCCTTTTCAATAATCCCGTGATCATGTCTCGCAGTTGTAAAAGCAAAATTAATTCTACTAAAACGACGTAAAATTTTACATAAGATCTTTTTAAAAAAAGAAGCATAACAATGTTAAGATCCAAATTATAATGCTTGATGTTTTCATCAGCATAAATGCGCAATACGCATTCATAAACCATTAATCTAAATATGAACGAATCTGAAGACTGCTTGTCGCTCGCTGCAAAAACTTGATCAATAATTTTTCCCTCTCTTCGTCATCGAGTCCAAGGATAAATATTTGTTTGATAGATTAATTCAAGATTTCTTACCCTAGATTTCTCTCCTCTCTTGTTTCAACATAATTTTCTGTTAAAAAAGAAAAGGAAGAAAGGAAGAACCGAATCAGTGAAAATGGAAGAAAAGACAGAGTGTTATACCTTGCTTCGCCGCGTGTAATCGCGTTTGGACGTAGGAGGCGCATTAAGAGGATGAAAATATCCACGTCGGTAAAATGTGGAAACGGAAGAGATATTTTCTTTAATCACGCTAGAAAAAGAATCGTTAGGTCGATGTAAATAGAGACGAGGCTTTCAAGTATCGCTGTAAATCCCGCTTGGCTCTATTCTTGCACGAAACAAGGATCCTCCGTCCTGTTGGGGCGTGCATCTTTTATTGAAACAGCGGCAAGATGAACTTGCGCGAAACGATTTTCTTCCCGACGTCTTTCGGTGTTCCATTAATTTTCATGTGCGCTCGAGTATCAGCGGATTCGATGTAAAAGAAATTGCATGTTCCAGCAGACTAGAAGTCCGAGACGACGAGTGAACGAGGCACTGAATCGGACAGCCCCTTATGGACGGCACAGCGACCATTATGACTCCACTATAGGTAATTTCGATTTTTCATGTTTCCCTCAAATACATAGAATACAAATCAAATAGCGTGATATTCGATTGAACTAGTAAATGATTATAAAAAAATGTTTGATTATTATAATTTATTTTATTTTAAAATTTTATTTTATTTTATATTTCATTTTATTTTATATTTTATAAAATATAATTTATTTTATATTTATTTACATTTATTTTATATTTCATTTTATTTTATATTTTACATTTTTCGTAGTAGTAATAGACTACGGCTCTCTGTCCAATGTTATATTTTTATGAGCACAAGAATTGGAATCTGAATCGCTGAATCGAAATTCTGAAATTGCTTCTTCTATTACATTACAATATTTTATACAAATATTATTAAAATATTACATTTGCAATATTTTATACATATATTTCTACATTCTTGAATTTCCCCGATCCGCGATTTTAGTAACAAAATTTAATTTTAATTTAAGAATTAAATTTCAAATTACTGTGGTTCCTTCGATTATAACAATTGCGAGTTAAAGACAATTGCATTTCCGATATCGCCTCCGAGTGGATTTTCTAATCTCGCGCGATTGCTCGGACAATTTTCCTTTCCCAGCACAACTTTGCAAAGAATTAATTAAGGATTAATGAACTTTCCTTCTTTTACTACGGCGACTGAAAGCTTGCATATTCTTCCTTCCAGATTTAAGTAATCCGCCCTGCGAGGCTAGTAGCCTTCCTGCTCTTGCGCGTATCGCCACGGATGAGAGTTACATCGAGCCACGATCCCCGTAAGTAATGCAAGATTTACCATTTTATTGAAATTGGACCCAAGGGGGAGGGGAGAAGAAAGATCACGAGAAGTAACAAAATTTCCCAACTTTTTTCCTTGCCAACGCTTTAAAAAAAAAAAAAAGAAGAAAGACGTTCTCGATGAAACTTGCGACGAGCTGAGTTCTCCAACTGTTGACTTCCGTTCTTTTTTTAATTAAAGAGACAGCTATTAATCCCTCGAGACAGTATGGCCGTTTGTTATCAACGACCAACAGTTTGCCTTCTTCGCCCATTAAATTTGCTTTACTTACTATGGCCAACAGCGGAGATGTCTCTCCATTGTTCAAAGGAAACCGAGCAAATTGCAGCTTCGAAACAGCTTGATTTACGGGGTTAGGGCCTCGTAACTCGTGTCTCTCGACATCGCGTACTTCGTTGTCTCTTGCTCGATGTCAGTAAGCTTGGAAAGTACAGGAGATTGGCCACCTCGCCTTAAACCATTAATTCCAGAGTGGACCTTTTCACCGATAAAAAAGAATACGGGATAGCTTTGAAGCCACTTCCCGCTGATCGATAGCACGACGGAAGAAGAAGAAACCTTAAATCAATCTGGCCACGTATCGACGCGAAAAGCGAGGCAATCTTGTTCCGATCTCGAAGTCGAACGTCGACGATGTAACATCAACGAATCGTTTCGAAGATGGAGGGACTCGTACAAAAGAAAACCTAACAAGCCCCCGATGTATCTTCTGATCAGCGTCGAAGCGATCCTCGCTCCTTTCCACTCGAGTTTTGTTTCAAGGCACAGGACCTGCTCCCTTCTCTCGTCTCTTCTTTCCTCCTCCCGGCAAAGAAGTCATTCGTTACCATTTCGAATCACCTTGTACTACAAAGGCATAAGTTTACGTGCCACGTACGTAATTGGTTCGACCCAGTTGCTAACAATCCCGAGAAGTACCGAGGCTGGCGCTAGCCCTCAGCAATTCCGGTTATTCTTTCTCGCGGATGGAAACGAAAGGAATGCGGTACACGATGAAATCCCTTTCTTCGTCTCTTCCTCTTCTTCCTCTCCCTTCTTTCTTTTTTTGCCCCTCTCTCTCCTAAAAAAACAACTGGGTTAAGAGCAGCGACATTTTTGACAGAGACTCGAGAGCGATAAAACATTTTCCTGGACTTTCATTTCCACTTTCGAAGTAGCAAAACGAAACGGATATCACGGCGTTGAACGCATTACATTTAAAATCATATTGCGACAGCGGAGGTCGTGGTCTTCGTTCGTAAATTCCCTTGGGAGATGAAATTCTTGGTACACGACAGAAAACAGCAGCAACACGCTGTCTTGTTTCTTTAAAGATAGAACAATGATGCGGGTCTGACTGGGCGGTGTGCCGCTTGGCATAAGTAAGATCCGGCTACAGTTAATTTTCCTTGAAAGGATTCGAATGGAGGAGCATGCGGAAGGAAACATTTTCCCCCAATCTCGGTAATGCCTACGCAGCAACTTACACAGAGGCACGTACACGTACACATGCACATGATTGTCGAAGGTTCGAGCTCGACGCGAATAAAACAAGGGGCGAGGCAAAGAGGTTTTAATCAGCGCCGAACTGTATGACGAGAAGAGAATGCACACAAGACGTGACTCTTAACGCGAGTTCGTGGAATTCGCTGCAAACGCATCGACGAACGGATGAAATGGACGAGTCTGATAAAAAGGCTTCGTGTTCTATTCCTTTGGATCGAGACTCGGCGGCATTTATCTCGCGGCGAGATTAAAACAGTCAGAGAAAGTATTAGCGAGATCATTTTGACGGAGCTGCGAGGAGAACCTGTCTTTATCTGCATCCTTTCTTTTCTCGTTCCTTCGTTCCAACGTGACAGAAATGGAATTAACCAATTAACATTCAGGTTCAAACAACAATTTGTTATAATATTACGAATGTCACTTCTTTTATAGTGATGATGATAATTATTTGTAATTATTTTTTATTATTATAATATTATTAATTAACTTGTTGAAAAAATTATCAGTTTTTATAGGTAGAATATATCACGATGAGATTCTTTTCATAATTTTAATGTAAAAAAATAGAATTTGACAGTATAAATCGATTGAAAAGAACTGTAAATGACGTTGACTCTTCGACGAATCAATCACTGATCGTGAGTTTAGATTTTTGTGCTGTAGTAATTAAAAATAATAGAAAATAGCCGGCGCGCTTTTGCGCAAGGTCTTTTTTCTCGTTTTTATCGATCGATCGATATGGAATCAATCTCCATCGCGTGACACGCGTAACACAGGCCTGTTATGCTGGAAATACCGACGAAGCGAATATCTTACGCTGCAATTTGCTAAATTTCGGCGAAATCGATCGCCGAATCGGCTATTAATCACTCGGAAAGTTCATCAGCGTGACAATATCGAAAACCATTTCATTTTCAATTTATCCAACGTCATCCATTACACGGCACGCGGATAATTTAAAAAAAAAAACACACACACACAAAAGGAAGCGCTTTCGTTTGGAATGATGAATTGCACAGATGATGCACGTCGTGATGAATAGCCCGGATGAAATTCTTAATGAGAAGACAAAGATCGAAATTCTTTTAAATCGGTTAATCAAGGCTATTTGTTTCCAGAAGGTATCGTTCCTTGCTTCGTTCTTTCGTCTATCATAATCCCATTTGTCGCGTCGAAACGACGCATAATTTATTTTCGGACGAATCGATACATTCACCGGTTTATCTTAAGGTTTTCCCTCTATATTTATAGAACCCTTTGCCCGAAGGTTCATATTTAACCAGGGGACTTTTTCTTTTTTCAGCCGTGAACGGCAGCAACAGGTCAACAGCGAATGGAGCAACCTGAAAGCGATTGACCGAAATTTGTCCCTGCTGTATGTCAACCAATCTCAGCTTCATTCGGTAAGTATCTGACGAACAGTTTTAATCAGTATTCAACGCCTTAACAGGGCTCAGCTTGCATCTAGTTTTGCTCACTTTGCAATCCCCGCGAAGCGAACTCGTCTCGTCAAACAGGATTTTCAAACTATTAATCACATCGCGAGAAATTCTTTTCTCCCAACTGGTGCGCGGAGAAATGATACTGCTCTGTCACACGGAATGCTTGGTCATGCTCGCGATGAAACGAAATTATTTCAAGCTCAAGTTCCAGATTGTTTCGAAACTATGGGAAACGAATTGAAAACACGAGATTGCACGAAATTCAAGATAAATCGTTGGGAAAATGTTGGGACGATATCGTGCATCGAACGATCAATTAAAGCCAAAGAAAAGAAAGTCGATAATCAGAAAACTTTAATAGCGGTGTACATTAACGACGCGTATTAACCTCAGCTCCTCGTTAAACAACAAACGCTCGGTGTTTTCGTTAATTAACAGTAAAGTAACAACCTAACAACGACGTTGATAGACGCCATTCATCTTCTCTTTGCTCGACGAAGGTCTTTGTGAATTCGAAACTTTCTAATGAACATGCGAAGAATTTTCGCGTCGATCCCACGGCTGTGACATACACGGACGGCGAGATTGGCTTTGAAACGTTTGCTGTGGATTCACGTGCTTTGACCCTGATGGGACTCGTCCGCTCGACGAACAATTCTCGTTTTCGTGCGGAAGGGACCGCAAAAAAACTCCTCGCGGCATCAACTCTCTCTGTGCTTTGGCCTTTGAGATCCGCGATCAAAGAGATACGTCTTTCTTCTGCGCGTCTGTCCTCTTATTAGGTAAGTCTTGAGCTGGCCTCGTCGTCCGCTGCTTATTATTCGCGATAACTGTGATTCGGCGTGACAATCCGCGATCGCCAAGAGAGTATGTCGAAACGCGGCAAAGGAGTATGTCCGCGAGGATTTCCTTTGAGCTTGTTGTTGCACAACGGGAGTAGCCAAGAAACGTACGGAGCCGAGGGATTTTTCCGAGCGTGTTGGTAATGGTTTCCGCGAGCCTTCCTTTTCAAACGTTTATCTCCGCGAAACGCGAAGGACACGAGGCAATTCCTGATATCTGCGGTGGTTTCTGTTTCGTGCTCCTGATAATTTGGAAAACATCCGAACGACCTTGTCCTTTTTGAGTTATAGAAGACGCTGCTGCGAATACGAGATACCCTAATCTTCATCAACTTCGTCCTCCGCTCTGAAAGCTTCTATTTACCCTCAACTTTGCGCGAGTAAAGCCCGAGCATCGTCGATTCTCGGTAACTCTTGCTGAAATTGAAAACGAAATCTTCGTATAATGGCGGTAATAGCCTCCTTTGCCGCTCGGGAAAATTAATCGCACTCTTAATTAGAGGAGAAGGCGCGTAATACCTATAAAGCTATCAAAGCGGGGAGCAATTATTCTGGCCTTCGTTTACGTGCTTGCCGAGCATCGGAGGAAAACTGCGCGTCGCTTAGGGCGCGACGAGAACGGATGAGGAGAACGTGGCAAAAATGCAAGCGGAGTTTCGAAAGCGCGTGGAATCTGACGTGCGACCACCAGAAACAAGGACATCGAATCTGGCCTCGAATTTGGCTCGGAATACGAGTCGCTCGCTGTGCTCGTTTATTGTTTCGATCGTGTTGACCCTCGTGTTCGCCTCTTCGGTCTAAAATCCGCGTTGATTTTTTTTTTCTCTCCCGCGCGGTCTGAATGATACTCCACCGGGTAAATACAGGCGGATCATTAAATTCGCCGAACGGGAAACACGATCGCGTGAAAAGCTCGCCTTGCAGAGAGGCGTTCGAGCGTCGCATTCATCCCTCTGCTCCTTTTCGCCCCTCGCCCCACCCTCTTGTTCCTTTCTCCCTCTCTTTCTTTTTTTTTTCGTTTCCTTTTTTCAAGTGGAACCGACGAGAGATGGGTAGAAAGAGCCGCGGACAATGAGAAACACAGATCGATGAAGAAATTAATGGGCGTTCTCCTTTAATACGAAATTCCCGTCTCCGTTTCACCTGACGCCTCTTGCTCGCGAGCCTCTCCGACAGCTTCCCACGGCCGGTCGGTCCAAAAGCACAGAAGCGTGGCTACATCGCCACATCGTGATTTCTTTTTTCCCTTTTCCCTTCCCTTTCTCACTCTCTTTTTCATTCGTCGCTCTTTGTCCTCACTTTTCGTTTCTCCTCGTTTTCTTCGTCTCTTTTTCTTTTTTTATCTCGGTCCACTCTTCTCCGTTTCATTCGTACTCGTTTCACCGAATCACATTTCCCCCCAGCAGAAACGATTCAATCTGCCCACCGTTCTGTGTTACTTATCGTGGCACTCGAATCGAACGGTGTTCTCGCGTCGACGAAAACCACGAACGATAGAACGAGCAACTTTTCGACCCCCTGGCCGCCTACGAACAGGAGGAGAGAACCTGGCGGCGTTTCCATCGATTTAACGCGAAATTTTTAATCAACCGCCAACACTCGGCGGTGGGCGCTACTCTCGGCAGAGATTTACGCGGGATCGATCCGTCCGACGTGCAAAGAGCGGGAAGAAACACACAGCTGTTTCCACCGCGAATTATAGCGCGGCAAATTCACAGCTGCGAGTTTTCCGTTAAATCTAACGTTTCAACCCGGTTGAAATTGTTGCCACCGTGCAACCTTCGTACCGCGAGCCGTGGGACCTAAATTAAAATGAATTCACGCGGAATTGGTTACACCTCGTTTCACAATTGTGCAGGTTCAGAAAAAGGGAAGGAAATTGGGAGAAAAGGAAACGTTAGCTGGCAATGTAGGTCAGCCCAGTCCGTTGGATATTTTGTATTTGTTAAAGCCTACGAAGAAAAAACGAAGGAGGAAAGAAAAAATTGGATTGACTTTAAAGTCTCTTCGTTAGGATTATTCCGCGTATCGTGCGGCAGGGAAATTAATGAAAACAGAATAACTGTTCTGAAGCTTTCGTCTGGAAGTTTTAATGAACGGTTAATTCAGTGCCTGTCGGTGATTTTCTTCTTCTTTTTTTTTTTTTTTTTTCTAAGCCGCTTGAGTTTTTAATTAAAAAATTCGTCCGAAATCGAATACCGGCCAAAGTTGCGCGTCCCCCTATCTTGATGAAATAAGTTCTTAACGCGAGATACGTACGTGTACAAGAGGGAAGGGAAAAAATGATTCGCAGGAAAGATACCTGAGGAAGTTTTATAACGGACGAATATTTCTTCCCCGAGATAGCGCGCGACATTCGAACATTGAAGAGATATCGCGATGGTTCGATTTTGGATAGGAATCGAAGTCATTCCTACTGGCGATGCACAGTCGTAGGAAATTCGTAGGAAATCTTAAAATGGAAAATTACACAGATTAAATATAATACCTAAAATATGCAGTGGCACGAGATATATATTTCATTCAAATATTACGAAGAAATATTACAAAATGATTTCAAAAGGTCCGAAAATTATCTTCACTTGAAATTGGAAAGTAAATTAATCTAGTTAATTCGATTAATTTTTTAAGTTACTGTGTTAAAATATTCAAAGTATTATGCTTTCTGTATCGTTTCTTTTGAATTATATAAATACGAATTAAAAATACGAATTGCATTCGATGTTTCAGTGTTTGTACTGTTTTTTTTTTTTTGGATTAATCAATTTTTAAGTTACTATATTAAAACATCTAGTATCTATATCACCTTGTTTCAATTGTGTTCTTAAAAAACATGAATTTTTCGAGTAATTCAGCGCGAAAGTTCAATCGACCAGCAGCATCACCGACTTGCGATCGATCGTGACCGTGTAACTCTCTTCCATGACGTTTCGTCGCATTTAACGACTGCACGTGTCGGACGTCAAGCCAAAAGAAAACAGTGCAAATAATGTAATGTCGAATGCAATTCGGTTGCTTGATAAAATAACAGACGAAATGTCGTCGTAAAACAACCTGGTTTATCCAAATGTTGTCGTACGCTTTCGCTACGCGCATCTCCATTAGCTCCCATGTAAAATACTGGTTTTTGTAAGTTACTAATAGGTTTAGCAAGTTTAAATGTTCGTATGCCAGCTTCCGAATTCGAAAATTCGAATATTGAAAGGTTACGTCGAGTAAACTAACCGCGTGAACCGACTAATATTCAATTTCGATTAGTCACATGAGACGACAGTTGAATACATGTAATATTATCTTCCGTGCATTATAGTATCACATACGACGTAATAATAAAACATGTGGAAGATGTGGATTTAATATCGTGCACACAATGGCTCATTTCAATCTATGCATACCGGCTTATACGTCAAGAGAAATTAAAAAACGGAAAAAAAAAAAAGGAAGAAAGAAAAATGAGTAATCCCGAATAACACGCGATATTTGTCTTATGTCTGACTACTCAATTTTCATCACATCGACAAAATTTTCGAGTGGCCATTTTCTTTTCCCGCCGCTAACCTTGTAACGCGCCCTTTTCGCTATCCGCGCTATCGATTTTTTCCCTCGCGAATTTCTGCCGACCTCCTCTCCAACCCGGGCATACCAAATTTTTTTCGTATAATCTCCTCTCTGTATTGACCAGCTTTTTATTCTTCGTACAAGGTAATGCAAAAGTAGAGCAACGACGAGCTGCTTGAGTGTTTAAACAGGAAATCATATATTGTTTAATATTTGAAGGAAATTGTTACACCCTCTGCTTAATATCCGAGACCGATAATTAGATCGCGGACTTTTCATATCATTTCTGTACCTTTGTGAACGTAATTAAACATACACGTTACACGTTACATACACACATCGCGTGCATTTTTACACGATCCAATTTCCCATGAACGTGGTAAATTCACGGTCTAGAGAACGGAAGCGTTTAATCATTGGAAAAATGCATCGAGCTATGTCCAATTAAAATATTATTTAACAAAATCTTATACTAACGACGAAACACGTACAGCATTTATTAAGTTTCGATACTAAAATCGAACAAAATTTCCGCAATGAGGAAATAATTAATTCACTGGGATCGTAAAATTTTATTCTTGTCACAGGTTCTACGTCACATCCGGTGAAAAAGAAAAAAAATTCTCCGAAATAGTCGATGCATTAGCGAACACTTATCCACTGTGTGATCGATCCTTGAAGAGAAGCGGAATATCGCGGTATCGCGCGTAATTAAATGACCTCGGTCCCCTGATGCGTTTTCCCCGGGTGAGCGCGTTAAAGCGTGGCCGGAGCAGCTCAGCTTTCTCCCATTTCTTTGTGTTTTCGGAAAACGGCCGCATTCCACCGGAGGTGGCCGCTGTTAAATAAGAAAGATGAGGGCGGGTGGAAAAGTAAGATCTATAGCGAAACGTGGAGTGGCGAACGGGGAATAAGATGTGACGCGAGAAGGGAGTAGAATACGTTGTTTATTTCCTACATGCTTACCTCTTATTTCCCGGTTGATTTCTCAAGTTCCACTATCGCGGAAGTCAAGTATCGAACAGTAGTATGCACTTATGCTTCCCATTGGCTTTCCTCTCCACGCTTCGCTCCTTTTTTTCTAATTCGTACGCGTGTCTCCACATCTCCGACTAGTTTGTCTACAGAGTGTTCCAATAAATGGCAAGGTGAAGTAAAAAATAAATTGGAATGAAGCTCGTTCGTTCGACGCCGAAGTTTGAACATTTGTCGAATATTTTTGAATTTGGCTATAATTCTGAGATCGAGAAAAGCAAATTTCCGAATTTCCTTTTACTTGCGACAACTTTCTACTAATTATTTAATCGCACGCGGTCCTGCATTCGTGTATACTAAATAAATGTTCAAATTCGTTTTCATCCGAAACGAAGCAGCGAATGAGGAAATTATCTTCTTCGCGTAGAATCACACTCTCGGCGATCGTACCGCGATCACTGAGACGTCCTGTACACTCGCGGCAAGTTTTCTGTAATGATCTTTCCGTTTCCCTCGCGAAAATGGTTTTGTAAAAGCTCTCGCTGCTTGATGCGTTTAAAGTATCGCGATAACAAGGGTGGATGGTTCTGATATAAGACAACACGCTGAGGGAGAGTCTTTTGGAAAATGGTTGCCCGACCGAGGTTTCGAGCACGCGGATTATCCGCCTTTCCCTGGCAAGAAGTTTCTTCAAACTTGACGTTTAATAAGTAAAATATGAATAGCTCGCGATCGTTGTTTTGCATTGCAGATTAGGCATCGATCACTGAAGTATCACGCGTCAATTCCGAAGTGATGCAACGTTCAGGATAATATGCACGAAAATTATGACGTTACGTTGTATGTATGCGCACGACGTGTGTAAAAGCAGAGAGTAATGAGCTTCTTTTTCTCCTACTTTCTGTTGATCGCATTTTCAAAAAATACGACCCGCATGCCGTAAGGCGATTAAAATAATGAAAAGGCTGGCTCTTCTTTAAAAAGCTGCAGGCGTCTTAATTAAAGGAACCTCAATTAAAATAGGGCCTTGCTGCAGCAATTAACATAACTTATTTCAACCGGCATGTTCGTACACACGTACGTTCGCAAATGAAACTTTTCAACCGAAATTCGTTTTTAAAAAAGAAAGAAGATCCTCCGTCGCGGTGTTTTATTAGACTGTCATATACGAAATCTCATTTTTCCTTCAAAGCTTGCATTTGATAAGATAACATCCATTGAACTAATTTTATCCTAGAAGAACTGAAGAGGAAATATGCTGCGGATATTTGTCAAAAGAAAATGTAGAAAAATTTATAGAACATGCGCGTGTAACACGGAGGAACGTGTAATATGGGAGAATACTGAACACAAAATTAAGGGGAAAACTTAATCTCCATAACGCAAAATCAAAAGAAGTCGGTCAAGTCTATTTAAAGATATTCACTTCTTCAGACTTCTAAACAAGGAATTTTTAATTTACCGCAGTCACGAATAATCAAAATATTCGTACGATTTTCTTATACGAATTTAAACTTGGAAGAAGAAACGTACATCACGAAAATATTACTGTCTTCCTGCTAAGACCAAAGTTCTCTCGGACGTAACTTTTTCACGTTACTCGTCATCTACTCGCCGCTAAAAAACTTATACCTTGAAACTAAACAGATTATTTCTCTTCTTGTATCTTTTGTATCTTTTCAGCCATTAAATAACCTCATTGCTAGAATAAAAAAAAAAAAAGAAGAATCATCAAAATTTCACTCGTCACATTTCCCCCTTGTAATTTTCGCATTCTACCCAGCAACCGAGTAAATACTACGCACCGCGTCCGAATTCTCTGAAAGCTTTCAACCAGACAGAGGGGTTGAAGGAAGATTTGTCCCGGCTTCTCACCCCTTAAAAAACAGACGCTCGACGAGTAGCGAAATCGTCCTTCGCGACCTTTCCTCCGCGCGCAGACAGGCAATTTCTACGTTTCTTCTTCGTTTGCCTGTGCGTCAAATCTCCAAAGAAGAGGGACAGACAGAATTGACGAGGGAAAAGGGGGAAGGGAGGAAAAAGAGGGGTAAAGAGCTGCGTGGCGTATAAGGGTGGGAGAGCGAGCGTAGGGACGGGGGTGGCGTTCGGTGTCCGCGCAGTCCCGAGCCATCCCCGTCTGGAGAGAATCGGCACGGAGGGGTGGGTCGAGTTCGAAATGACGGAGAACGGATTTTCCCTCTAGTAGAACGCGCGACCTCAGCCCGGTAAGATCGACGCCGCCCTCGCCCCCGAGACAACACGAGACGCGGTGAAAACAGACCGACGAACAGAATTACGCGATCACGATTCCGCTTACGGCTGGAACCATTGCCCGTCCCTTCTGTCCGAGCTACCGAGCGGGTGCAGAATAATTTTTCCCTTTGAGTCTCCCGACTCTTGCCAAGTATGAGAAACTCGGTTCGTTGGTCAGAGAAGAAGAGAGCTAAGATTGCAAAGTAATAAAGGAAGGACAAGACAGAGAGAAAGAGGTCGTCGTAGGGAGAACGAGTGGCAAGAGTGTAGGAAACTCGGTTCGTTGATCAGAGGAGAAGAACTGAGAATTACGAGATAATAGAGAAACGCGAAAGAGAGCGAGAGAAGGCAGAGTAAAGGTAG
>KQ435753.1:1723108-1736644 GCA_001276565.1 Melipona quadrifasciata | reverse complement strand
CTCGCGCGCTCGTTTCTTTTTTCGGACAGATTAAACTTATACAGCCTGTTAACGGCCACGAGATTACAGTGAACACGTTTCTGGAATTACTCTTGCCGTTCTTTTCTTGATCGATAGCTACGGCAAGTAAATTTGTTCTTGTATAAAAAGATTAAACGTGCACGTTGGGAGAAAATAGGGAAGAGAGATCGACGGAACTTGGTTTCGCTTAAATGTGAAATAAAGGAGAGAACGCGCGGACAAGGAAATGAGCTTTTCCTAAATTCCACGAGAAATATCAGCACCGTGTCTACCTAGATTCGTAATCAGGATAAAGATCTCGCCGTCTCGTGCTTCTCGAAATTTTATCTTTCACCTACCATTTTTTTTTCTCTTTTTTTTCGTACGAATACGAAACTCAGAGTCTCGGCGAAAGTTATCACTTACTTTAATTAGAAGTGCTTTTGATTAATTAGATGAAATTGATATTTAAAACGATTTAAATGGATTACCTCTTTTTTTTTTTTCTTTCTTTTGTAGAAAAGTTATAAGATTCAGCGTGTTGACAACTATGTTACTCATGAGATTAAAATTATGCTTTTGCGATCTTCTAGAATATTAACTAAAATAAGCAAAACGTGCTTGAAAAGCTTATATCTTATAGAATCCATCGAGATATCTCCTTCTTCGACTATCTCATATTAAAATTCCTTCTTTTACCCACCAATTGATGAAAAATTTAATAAAAATGAACTTTTAGATGCTATCGTATCTTCGTACTAGTAGAAATGAAAGACTAGAACAAAAAATGAGAAAAAAGGAACTTAAAGTAAACCCAAAAATCATTTATGATTACTCTTTGGGTAAGTTTTGTTACTGTTTGTTAACTTTTTGGGTTTATTTTACTAGATCGTTGATAAAAATCCATATTGTTAGCAAAGCTGCCCCCAGTCGCTGCCGTCAAGAGAAAAGTAAATTATTACGTCCAAGGGACGTTGGCGATCCCACGGAGTGACGAGCAAACCCACCGTCCTCGGATAGCAAGTTAAGAGGGAAGCTCGGTTTTCATCTTCAGTGTCGCGTAAACGAGCCATAATTCAAGGCTTGGCGCTTCGAATTCGGAAACTTTCGCCCCCCTCTGGAAGTTCTTCGTATTTTATCGCTTTGTATCATCCGACGTAGTTACAGCGGACTTGTATATACGTGCCTCCTTTCAAGTTTTTTCTTGGCAAATGTTCGTCCCTTCGGAAACGAAACCGCTCGCCGTTCCTTCGTTTGGCCCCCTGTTGCGAGGGAGCAACATTGAAAGCAGCAACGCCGTAAATAATAACCGCGACGCGTAACGCAACGCTCGGCCCTTTCCGCGCTCGTTGCTCGTTGCTGCTAGCCGGATGTAAATGCGGGCGTAAAAAAAGAAAAGGAGGGAAGCACGTGGCGCGCGACTTTATTTAAAAGCACGCCGCGATATACGCTTCACCGGCGAAACTTTGGATTTTTTCTTTTTTTTTTTTTCTCGTTCGCAAATAAATCGCACTGGCTGGCTGGTTGTAAAAGGAACGCACGCGGGACCGTGGAAACCGGCGGGCATTTTTCGTGCGCCCACCTCGTTAAAATTTATCGACAACGCGAGCATTCATTGACCGCGTTCGAACCGCGTTCCTCGACTTCCGAATTTCCACGGAAGTTTTTGCCTCGCGTCTCGCTCGCCATTTGCAATTAATACGGTGTGATTCGACGCGGTAATGAGTTTTGTAAAAACGCGAGGACGGCGGATGCCGAGTGGGAATTGATTTTTCGCCAGGGGGTGGTAGGAGGGGGAGATGGAACGACGAACACGCGAGTTAATTGTAATCTGAATATCCGCGGGAGTGGAATGACGAATTGTCCGAGTAAAAGTAACGGCGAGGGAACAGGGGAGGGTTAGAGAAACAGAGAACGCTCGAGAGTGGATAACTTTCGAGCGCGCGGGCTCGAGGCTTTTATTTTAATGAAGATTGTGGGAATTACGGATCGGCGGCTGTTCGGCAAATGGATTTCCCGCTCGTCGATTTTAAAACAACGTGCAAATCAACGATAATCGCCGAGTAAGATTAAAAGCTCGCGTGGGCCGCGCGTCCGATTGATTTTTCTTCGCGGATTTATCGGGGTCAGTGTTTCAAAGTTCTAACGTCGAATGTGTCGACGATTCAGCGGGGGAAACTATCTCGTCAATCTGGCAAACAGTCGAGAAAAATTTTAATTAACCTCGAATCGCGCTCGAATTTCGAAGATCTCCGTTCGAGTTGTCGCCGTTCCGTGTATAAATTCGAAACGTGTCTACGCTGTTTTATTTTGTCATGCAAATAAAGTCAAGTGAAATACGATCGGTTTTTACTTGTATACACAGACTGCGTGGTTTTTGGTACAATATTTGGCCGTCACCGTTTTTTACACCGCTCTTTGTCGTTTAAAATTTCACGCCAAATTTTTATGCTCCTCTATTATTAAAATCGCTGCTTATTTATTAAAATCACATTCTGATTAAAAAAAAAAAAAAAAAAACTGCAAAGCAAAATTATCAGGGGTTTTCGAAAGTATTACTTTAGACTATACCAGTCTTACGAAAATATTCGAACGTTCGTTCATACTGTATAGTAATTGTTCACCGAATATGTCTTTTCAGTAAACGTTTTACAACTTCTAAACGTCAGATCACAAGACTGCAAACTTTTACGTGAATTTATGAGGGTAAAATTAAAAACGGTGAATGTCGGTAGAAAACTTATCCTATAGAACGCAAATGCCAACTTCGGATATTTTACATGTACTTCCCTTGTTGTGTATATTCTATGCAATCTCTGCACTTTAAAAATTTCCCATAAATGCGTAAAAATCCGCAGTCTATTCGTATGTAAATTCTCATGCATTTTGCGGAAGATTGATGCTTAAATACACGCAATGCATAATTTGCAAAAATATAGAAAATATTTGAAGGTAGGGTGTTTTCAGATATTCAAGGTGCGGAAAAATCATTTCTAGAGGCGGCAAACACTGGCGGCGTGGGGTATCCAATTTTGCGCTTAAAAATTTCTACAAAACCGGCTACAAATGCCAAAGTGCTAACGAAATATGTTACTTCCCGATACGTCGTAGATGTAATGGTAGTTGCCTACAGTCGAGTTTACAAATACTTTCGTGACCCGAGCGTAACTTGAGCTGCAAATTGAAACCACGCAATTCGGATTATCGAAGGGTTTGGACGGGGAGAGGGGAGGATCGAAGTTGCCGCCTTAGACGTTTATTAAGTCAATATTCGACCCTCGTTCGACCTTGGCAGCACGCGATTATCCGGCGAATACTCGGAAACGGGCGGAAAGATTTCTCGAACGGGATCGGAATTTACCTAGAGAAGAAGTTAATTGAGAAATCTCCTTGGCCCTTGCTCTCCGCAGCGAGGTTCCGTCGCGACAGCTCATAGGGGCGGAATTAGATTCGGTAGGCGATGATCGATGAGGATGACTCACCCTCGGGGACGAACGAGAAACGCACTTGGCCTATAATCGATGCCTCGCGGAGCACGTGGCGACGAAATACGCGCTGAAATTCTGGAGACGTGACAAACGACGTCCTTTAATGTTACCTTTTGTGCTTGTTATTCCTGAAAGTTGCGTGATTCAGTGCTGACAGGGGAAGTTTGGCAAGTGAAAAATTCAGAAAAATTTGAAACATTGCACAAACGTAGTTCACAGTCAATTTATTTTCTTGATGAAAGTGGGTTCTATCGATGAAAACATCTCTTCGCCCTCAAGAAATCTTAACTTTTCGTGTAACTACTTATTCATATAGTAGAGTCAAACGTGCATTGCTATTTAAGCTGACAATTAATGACGAAGACAATACTGAAAAACTATTGACAGTACACCTTTTAGTTCAGAGAATCCCTGAACGATACGATTTTTGGTGCATATGAGAGACTTTTGATTTGACAAAGCATATATCTGTGAGTGACGCATTTGGAAAATACCACCTTAACGTACAGAAGTAAAGATCAATTAAAAACTGTTCGTAAAGTCATACAACGTAAATTTGCTATATAATTTTTGAAAGTTTCTCGCAATGTAGGTCGCAGGAAACTTTTAATTTCACTCTTTTCCTGCATTTTGGATACAGTTTTCTAGACTTTCACGATAATATGGAAACTTAAGGTTCTCTAGGTCTTTTCGTTCACACCCCTGGGCTCGGGCTTTCCAGCAGAAATGAAAGATTCCACATTTTTGCACGAAGCTCCAAATTTTTCAAAATTCTCCAATTACCAAACTTTCATCCTCAGTTGGCGCATTCTTTCTTTTTCGAAGTTTCGTTTCGTTTCGTTTCGTTTCGTGTGTAACTCCATTCGCGGAACTATTTTGGAATGTGTTATCAAAGCAGTTGGAAAGTTAACGGACAAAAAGCTGCTGAAAAGTTCGAGGTATTCAACGATAGTAAACGGTACGAGTTGTGTTCGATGATGGAATTTGATAAATTTCGTTGGAAGCTCGTTCTCTGTGCATAGTTTTACCTTGAAATCTGTTACATTCAGTACAATATCGAGTTAATCGTACAATGTAAATTGTTTCTGTAAATTTGTAAAATTTTTGAAAATTTCGTACGTTCATAGAATCCCCGTAACTCAGGAGACAAAGTAATTAACTGGATTAATTGTGTGGGAAATTTTAGTTTTTCAACACTGTAACAACCCTTGAAGAGCTTCGTCCTTTTTATATTTGCAAAGTGAATTGTAATATGTTCATTGCTTCTTTAAAATTCCTTCTCACGAGCGATCACTAAACAATTCAAAAAACATGAATATACAGGAGAAAACTTTGAAGCTGTAGAAAGATAAAATGCAACAAATCGATTCACCCTGAGCTCGTCAGTTGGTCATCTTGATCGAAAACTGCGTGCCTCTCGTACCAACAATGAGCGGCAGGGATTTTTCACGCTAGGTCGGCCCAAACAACCGTATAACCGTCCGCAAGACGATTACGAAGTTTCGCGCAACGTGAATTAGCAACTTATGAAATTTGCATCTGAGAAACGTCGAGGGACGTGAAAGGCGAAAAGTGCACGACGAAAATGGCAACGGCGATGAAAGTAGCCCTGGGACGGCTTTCTAAATTGTGTTCACTCGATGAAAGTGTAACACCATCACGAAGCTCGGAGCTATTGTTGGACGAAAAATCGCGAGTAGATGATTTAAAGTGGTGCATAATGCAATGCGTCGCGTCGCGCTGAATATGAAAGGTTTTAGAAGCGTTAAGCATTTAAAGCGAGTAACGAGTGAAATTTGAAAGTGTTTTCTCACACGCGCGTGTTTTATCCCTTTTTTTTTTCTGTTTCCTACCAAAAAAATAACGCGAATGTTGTTTCGTTTGTACTAACGCGAATCCACACTGCAACACTGGCGACAAAGTTGTTAAAACCTTTAATACACCGCGAGTGTCTGTGATTAAGCGAGCAGTACCAAACTATGAATGCAAGCGACAGCGTATATAAAATAAAAATATCGAACGTTATGAAAACTCCGAACTGTTTCGTTCAAATGTCCATCTACAATTTGTCAAACACAACTGTCGCTTTGGAAGAGAACCGGTTGAAAACACCAGGAGCGTTTCTCTCTCTCTCTCTCTTTCGTCCGCGATCTAAAAACTATCTCTAGCTCCATGTTAGAGCACCAACGCGATCGAAGTGGTACGAGTTTGATTACACAGAGTGGCTGTTTATTACGTCTGAGAGACCTTTTATGTTTGTTGACACCGTAACGAGACGCCAGATATTGACAAAGTTTGTAACGTACAGAAACGGCACGCACTATTTCGCAGTGGTTGCAAAATATAAAAGATGAAAAACATACGAGAAACTTTCTAACTTGTTAATTCGCTTGTCAAAGTTAAATTTGATATGGCGAATAGCGTCGCGAAGTTGTTAGATAAATTTTGTTTGAACGAAGGGACAAAAATTCAGGTCAGAGGGAGGAATACGGAGTTCTTCGTGTGATCAGAGTCCTAATCGATCAACGTTCCTTAATGGCTGCCAAAAATGTCTGGAAACTCGCGTGACACGATGATGAGCGCTCCACTTTTTTTTTCCTTTTTTTTACACAGATTCTTCTTCTTCAAACAAAGTTCAGTTTCGCAAGGTTGGACAAACTAAGAGCCAATTAATTATTCCGAACGTTATTTTCTACTGCGAGGGAAATACGAGCGTTGCCTCGCCGAAGAATAATTGATGATCTTTGGAATTCGTAACTCTTTCGTTGAATCAGATTTCTTGGGAGGGAACCTTTGGTAAGAGCGATTCCTCGGTAGTAGATCGATTCGGATGCGCTTGATCAAGTTTTCATGAATGGCTGACAAAAATATCCCCGAGATGTACGAGCGCATTTCCTTTGACACTTTCGGGAGTTTTCTTTCATTTATCTATCGTGGACTGTAACGCAATATTCGAGGAAGAGAGCGAGCTGCGCGCAATTTTTAAAATGTAAATGTACGTATTTAAGATCGTATTCATAATACGATCGTATTCTTCGTTTCGTATCGGTTATCAACGATATCGGGAAATTTATTACAATTCAATAATCGTACTACCTCATTAGCTCCGAGAGGATATTTTATAACATGTAATATGTGATCTTTGGGATCGAGTTACTGACGTTCAAAGTCACGTAGCAACGAAACAGTTTTTCGCGTATCTTAATCGGATGTCGTTCCTCGAGAGTGGGCGAGTACTGCTTTGAGAAGGACCAAATTGTTGAAAATATCTTCAATCCCGTACAAACGGGGGTTGGGGGATCTTCCTTGTATGTAACTTCTCTAACCTTAGTTCCGCTCGGAGCGCACAGGAATGACTTTGAGTCGAATCGAATTTCTGCAAAGAAAGGGAATACTTCCAACGGAGCACGTAATGCTCGTCTTCGTGAGCGACGAGGCACAAGAGGGGCGACAGGAGAGGGTGGGACAGGGAAGAGTGTTTTAAATTCTCTTCGAAAAACGATTCTCTCGCCATCGATCAGCCACGTGACTGGCTAATAGCAACGGAAACGAAAGAAGAGAACAGAGACCACGGAAATGGACTGTGTCACTCCGACCGAAAGTGTTTAAGAGGAAAGTGTTCCACTTCACTTGGCGGCCATCTATCAGATTTTCGTTTTTAATAGGCAGACCTCCCAGATCTCCTCTTGCAGACGAGCCTCGATAGGTAGATTCCTCTCGAACCTGACTCGAATATTCATCTCGCTGTACGCTTGTTAGACCGACTGAATGCTCGCCGTATTACTAGAGGCATTTAATTAATTATTACGTATACGCGTATTAAATTTATTTATGCGTGAAATTTAATTAGCACGTTGTTCGAGGAAACATCGAAACGTCGCTGGCGTGACACGGTCCAATCGGTTGTCAGCTTTTTGCGTAGAATCTCAATCGAGAATTGCGAAATTCGCAAGCCTCCTACGCGCCTCGATAATGTTACCTTCGTGCTTCGAACGAGGCAGAGTCTTCCCGTGGACTCGAAATCAGGAAAAAGTAACTCGATATCACGTCTTATGAAACGCTCCGTGGACTGCTGATCGTTCCACGCGAGTTCCATGCTTGAACCGCGAAACCGAGCTAGTTACTGCTTTATGTATCGAGAATACCGAACAACTACCAGATCGATATTACCGAGACTTTCATGAGCGAGACAGAGAGAGAAAGAGAGAGAGAGAGAGAGAGAGAGGACAGAGAAAGAAGAGAAACGAAGAACAAAGGAGGAAATACATTCTCCGAATGATTCCCGGTGCAACCGACCGTAACTTGTTGAACGTGCAAGCGTAAACGCGATACGCGAATCCGCGCTGCAAACTTCGAATCGCCCCGGCGATATCAGAGAAATTTCAATATTTGGAAAAGACGAGCAGAGAGTCCGCGAACAGGGATGACCGCGAACACGTAAACCGTTCGACGATCCGCAACCATACTCCCTGCCATGGTTCGTTTATCAATTTCATCCGTGTGGAATTTCGATCCGGTCGGACCCCGATCGACGGAATGGAACGCTCACCTTTTTCGAAAGCGCTCCCTCGTCGCTCGTCGAGCATCGCGGAGGTTCGTTTCCCTCTCGAAGTTTTATTTTCAAACTGGAGAAGACAGACGCAGTCGCGAAGCTCGGCAATAACTAACTCATCCCCCGCCGACGAAGCAGATTCGTTGAAAGGTTGTCGCTGTTAATCCCGAAAAAGTAAGGTGGATACCTCGGCTGAAAGCCGTGCCCGTGTGTATACACGTCTGATTCTACTTGCCGGCAGTTTATCTCGCGTCGCCTCGAGTCCCACCCGTTATAATAACTCACAGCCTTTTCTGTGAAGTCGCTGCGAGATATATTGCAGATCGTGGACGCTGGTTTTATTAACGGTCTTCGGTAAATACCTGAGAATGTCGTTTTTGTCGCAAAACTCAAAACACGGACAAATCTCGAGCGAGATTAAATTTTCTAATTACGTCCTCTTGATAGGGCTCATCTCGATTAATAGAGTGAAATTTGATTTGATCCCACCAGAATTTGGACAATGTCGATACAACGTTGGTTTCTGTAAATTTTGTAAAATTTATTCTATAAAATTTATAAAGCGTTCTGGCCTGCTCCATTTTCTAATCGATGTCGCGAGAGTACTGGATTTTAAAATCATAATTCAAAAGAGAATCTGGCGAGTGTTGTTCCACTGGAAAGCCGTTGAAGTAGAATGTCGCGTATTTTTCGGTTTATTCTACTTGCCAGGACAACCACGTCGCGTCGTGCGTAGACTGAAAAATCGTGAGCAGCAACTTCAAACAACACGTGTTTCTCGAGCGAAGAGAGAGAGTTCTACGGGAAGACAGTCTCATCTCATCTTTCCCAGCCATGGTCGCGGAATTCTAACGAACGTTTAATCGACTTCATCCCTCCGGTTCTTGGCAATCGCCTCTTTTATCCGTCCCTCGAAAAAGACGAAGGAAGAAAAGCGCTGAAGCGTTTAAAATGATAATTCAAACTCAATCGAATCGATTTCGTCGATAGATATCCAACTTTAATCGAACGAAAATACGTTTGTGCCTCGCGTATCCGTGACAAATTAATTTCCCATCTCCTTTCGTTTCGCTCGAGATTCTTCCTCCTAAATTAGCCGGCACGGCACGGAAGATGAAAAGTGTGTCGAAACAAGGCCTTTGATCGGACTGTTAATTGCCAGATAATGACACAACGATTCCTTGCGATTCAACAAAAATCCTGTGATGAAGCTCTGAGTGGCTTTCCTCGTCGCATAATACCATATCCCGTTCTTTGTCTCTTAATGAAATTTTAATTAGGCGGTCGCCAGTTGTAAAGGGATTACAGTGTGACGCATAGATAACGAATGCTGACCTGAATCGAATCACGCGCTCGATTAATTAGCTTTCTCTTGTAGAGGCAAGGGAAATGTTTCTCTTCTCTTGCTGAGAGAGAGAGAGAGAGAGAGAGAGAAAGTCTTTAATTCCGCGGAGGTTTCTCGTCGCGGCGTTGCGTTTCAAAATTCAAAAGCGATCGCGCGACAAGTGGCAAAATGGAGATCTTTTCATTCGAAAATCACTTGGATTCGAAGTAAAGTAAAATCGGGGTCAGAAAAATATTTGATTTAAGCCGAGGTAAATTGATCTGCTAAGTCGTTGAAATTGGTTACGGGTTAAGAATTTGTGTCTGAAAGACTGATAGATTTTGAACTCGTTACTAGTGGCACGATCAACAGTGATATATGTGTCGTGTGCTTTTCTAAGGTAGATCTTCTAAGGAAATGTAACTTCTGATTTTGAAAAAAAGGAAAGTAATGTTTCAACTGATATTAAGATTCTTAGTAGTTCATATGAAGTTACGTTACTATAAAATCTCGTAAGATTTTTCCATTGCTTTTTCGTTATTATTAAAGGAATTAAACTCCACGTTCATAAAAACACAAATTCGCAAGAAATCGTCAGTTTCAGCATCATTGTACCGATAACATGACTCAAGATTGAATCTCAGAGTATTTCTATCTTGGCACACGCTTGATTTAGAAAGGCCTGTTTCCCGCGAGTTATTTCGGGATTGCGTCACATTGCAACACGTCCACATTCGTCAACAAATCGATTTTTCCGTGCTCGCTGAAAATCCACTGGCTTGGTCCGTATCCAGAAGGTACGGCAGAAATCCTAACCGAGTGTTTGCCGGATATTCGCAAGCAGGAACACGTTTTCCCACTGTGTGCAGCGATCCGGCGAATACAAATCGCGCTTGCTGGCAGGTGATCAAAACCATAGCGAATAACTTGTTTCCCACCACCTCGAGTATACTGTATAGATCGTAGCGAGCGGTCCTAGATCCGTAGCGTAGATGTATCTAGTAACGAAAGACGATGGAGATCGGAAATACGTTCGAATAGCGCCATTCTCTATAGCGGAGCCACGTTCGCGTAGAGTCCAAGTGCTCTTTAGCGGCAATTTAGAGCGTAGGAATCCTCGTAGTGTGCATAGAGTAGAATTTGGCCTGATGAAACGTAGATGAGTGACTGTGAATACCTCCGATGGAAATGGGATATACCGAGAAATTTCGAGAGGGAGCGTGAATTGCGGAGGGAGAGGTGAAAAAAAGAGATGGATTTCCGGGGCCGAGAGTGAATTTGTCGAATTCGAGCGAATCTCTTAAACAGATAACGAGAAGATGCTCTGTAACTTGGCTGTAACAAGCTTGATGGAAAGATCTAGCCGACGTCATTTTCAACCGGTGTAATTTCAAAGGCTCTTACATATGTACGCTGCGCTGGGATCTGAATTTAGTGCCTCGGGATCTTTGCTAGCTGAAATAATTAAGAGCTCTTCGCTAATGAATTTTAATACGTCGAATGTAAACCAGGCAATGGTGTAATAATCCGCGTTTATCGTACGAAATTTTCGTGACAATGGAATTTTCGTTAGAAATACTCGGCACAGAGATAGAAATTAGCGTGAATCCAAAATTAACGAAATTCCTCGAAATGTAACTTTTAAGAATCTACGAATCATCATCTTTTCGAATACAAAATTAGTGTAAATCTGAAATTACTTCTCAAGTTTCTCAAAAAGTAACTCTAAAGAACTTACGAAATAATGGATTACCTTCTTTCTGAAGCTTCCATTTTTTTTTTTCTTTTTTTTTGTAAATCGTGAATCGAAAAGCACGACACGCGTAATTTTGTTCGTTCGTTCGTTCTTCGCTCTTCGTTTGAATTTAAAAATATGCAGGCACTATGTATTCAGTGCGTGTGTGTGCATCTTAAAATGTTGGGGACAAAATTGGCCGATTTATTCTTCCGTGCGGCTTCACTTCAATCACACGTGCAAGCTGCAATCGTCAAATCGATGCGATGCACGACTATCGAAGTATCTCGTTCAATAAAATTTATTCGTCGTTTAGGTTCGGTTTACCCGTCGTCGCAGCGCGCACACGTTACTTACGCGTGTGTGGCTCGATAACGCGAGAAGGAAAATTTGAATTTCGTCAGAAATTCTCGGACAGCTTCCTCGCGCTTGCGGAGGGAAATGAAATCGTTTTTATATATCGCCTCGCGAATGTACTCCATCGGCTTTTACGAATGTATTATACGAAACGTGTCTTGTGAAACATCCCGATACTTCATTGACGCTGTTGTAGATAGACGTACAAGATAAGTAAAAGCTACGAAATACTTAATATTTATATTTTGTAAAAATCACAAAAGTAGCAAACACTTTATATCAACTTTTAATCAGTATCATTGATCCGTGGGAACTTACGGTGCTTATTTTTTATTAAATATATATTTGCAATAGATATATTATAGTTTCTGTTCGCAAACTAGATACAACCGTGACAGTTTCAATAACTGAAATTTTGCTGAGGCAAACGTTCAAACATTCACCGGCGAGCCAGTGCGCCTTCGCAACCGGCGAGAACACCGAATAGAAAAATACGTAATTCACATACGTGCACCCATTGCTTTCGCAAGCGCATGCGGCAAATTTGAAATTCAACGGGCAAACGCGCGATTCTCAGAGACTTGACGCGAATGTAACTTAAACCGACGCTCTGAATAATTAAAAGGACGAAAAAGTTTTCTGGAAAGCCGGTCGTGGCTTTAAGGTAGCTTTACTTTCAGGTCAACAACTTGTCGCGACACGTGTCTCGGCTCGCTGGGCGCTCAGGTGTATTAACATTCCTTCTTTACATGTATGTTCTTTTCCTTTTTCACTGGTAAGCTTCTCAGAGACTCGATTTTCCAAGCGAATTCCTACGGTCAAAGATTCACCGCAAAACAGGGCAATTTCCATTCATTAGATTCGTTGGTTACACAGATGCCAGACAACGCAAACTGCCACGCGTCGCTCGCGAACGTTGATACCGACTCATCGCTGAAGACCTGCAAACGCGAGAACGACGTTGCGTCACCGGATCAACGGCGTAGTTAACGAAAGAAAAGGACCCACCCCGTATTGTTCAAAAGAAAACATCGACTTGCTCTCAAATAAGGATCAACCAACAATACATGTATATGCAAGCAATAGAAAATTTAACGGAGCACTGCACAATAAAACATCTAAAATAAAATAAAGGAGAACGTTTCGAGTATCTGTTGAAAGCTGGATAATTCTCGCCTGGATAATTCGGTACGATAGCTTAAGGTGAAGAGAAAAGGGAAAGGAGACGTCGCTTTTAAGAAGTATCAACCAAGTTCCATTAGAAGTTGATTACGAGGAGGACCGACAGTCCTTCACAAGGCGTAGCCTCTGTGAGAACGATCGATCTTCGACTTTCCACGATTTAAGGAACGACCGAAAGATTGGAAGGTCCCGAAGTCGTTTCGTAAAAAGAAAGCAGTACCTCGCGTCGTTTAACCCTCCTACCGATTCCGAAAAGAGCTATCTAAAGTTTTCGTCGGTCTTCGTACGACGGAAGTTGAAAAAGCCAAGGATTCATTGTGCGATCCGAGGCAGCAATCGAACAATCGACCGAGCCGCCTTCGAGCACTCAGGGTTGGACGTGAAAAGGGGAAGAAGAAGACCGACGAATTCGACGACCTGAACTGGTCTGTCACGAGCCAGATCAAGCACCTGGATCCGACACCTCGATGTCCTAGGATCCATTGTGCTCGCAGCCAAAATTAAGCCAATATTCTTCCGTATCCTCCAGCTAACACTGTTTTTCGATGACCGTCGAGCGATCCTCAAGAGACGTTTCGAGTTCCAACTCCCGTTAGGCAACAACTGGTGCTATCATCCCGGAGACGTGCGCGTCCTTCAACGGAAAAGCGGATTCGCCTGTCTAATCGTGGCACGCCCGATGCAACGTATCTCGTTGAAACGTAACTCCCCATGAAATCAACTCACAACCCGGAGTACGTGGCCAGAATATCAACCAAAGAGTGCGCATCAGTTAACGCGCAAAGCAACGTCGGAGTTTTCTTCCCCAAGCAAAAATAGATTCCGCTTCTTGTCGAAATTTGACGAGAGTTCATTACCAAAGACCAACCCCGGGACAATAGTTCCCGAAGACAATAAC
>KQ435753.1:1710279-1723034 GCA_001276565.1 Melipona quadrifasciata | reverse complement strand
AGGAACCTAGTGAAGCATAATTTCCAATACCGCGTCGATTGATCCGATTATACGAGCAACAACAGAGCTCATCCTCGAATTGGAGCAACGAAATAGGCTTCTGGCGCCGCCAATTAGATATTGGATGGACGTTAATCGTCTCCAACGTTCGAAACGGCAGAGGAATTTTCAAAGTTTATCCCCGAAGCTTTTTCGCCTTTTCGAGCCGGGAACAACGAACACGCTTCCGGAAAACTGTCGATCGGATAGATCGCTAATTTCGAATGATCGACGTTAATGGTCTCCGAAGTTCGAAACAGCGAAAGCAATTTCGCCCTGAAGAACCCGGAAGATTTTCCACTCGTTTGAGCATTTCTAATTTCTCCGTTAACTCCGAAAAGAGAACCTTCGGGAGAACCCTGTCAACCAGATAGAACACCGATTACGAACGATCGACGTTGACGATCTAGTCCAGAATTTCCCCTTGAGAAAGAGTTTCGAAGAACCTCGAGAATCTCCGTTCGTTTGATCAAATTCGAAATTGAATCAAAGTTTCCAACTGTCGTTCACCCGGCTCGCCCGGCACCTATCAATCATCACCATAAACTGGAGTATCAAGGAGGCCTTGTACTTCGTCGGCCAGCTGGGCCAGAGCGTAGAAACGCCGAAGGAGAGGAGTCCGGACGAGGGGGCCGGTGGAAGGCAGCAGAGGAGCAGCCTGCGTAGCCTGGTCCGTCGATTGAGCATCAGCAGCGGAATCGGGCGTTACGCGATTGGTTCGTTCGGTCAGGGTGGGGCAACCGGGCCCAGCGGTGGCGGCGGGCCCGTGGAGAGGTCCGCCGGTGCTGAGGGTACGGAGGCGAACGTGAACGGTTGCCCGGGTGGCTCGCAGCCGGTGGCGGGGCCTGGAACGAGCGGCACGGTGTCCGCATCGGCCGCGAGAGACGGTCGTGGTGTCGCAAGCCCGCGGTCGAGTCGCGACCAGAGCCCCTCGAAGTCGTCGGAGGGCCAGGATGCGCCCACCCACGGGGGCGGGGGTGGTGGCGGTGCCGGGAGCGCATCCGGTGCTGGCGCAACCGGTTCCGGACAGGATTGGCGAAGGCTAGTGGGCAGCATCAGGCGGAAAGTCCGCCGGAAGACCGGCCAGGGTAGCGCCAGCATCTCCGAGGCCGCGTTGCACGAAACTAACCGCAACCAGGATGACTTTCTCAAGGCCACCATGAGAATATTTCTGGTGGTGTCGCCGCCGATGGGCCGAGTTCAGGTATCGTAATCCTCTCGACACCTACGTCATGTGTCAAGGAGATTTCCTTGATATTTCGCGTTCGACGATTCCAAGAGATGTATTGAATCGAATTGAGGAATTTTTGGACTGATCTACAGGTTTTGTATCGGGGGAGAGGAGAGGTTGAAATTGAACAATTGTTTGAAATATGGTATCAAGATTTATGCAAATTTTTTGAGTACAGTATATAGATGGTTCGTGTTCTGAATTACTTGATTGAGATAAAATCTTTTTTCAATCAGAATGATACGTGTGGAACATTTTTACTCTCTCCCCTGAGTTACATACTCATTTACTCTGTTAATTAATCCCGTGTTATCTTTTTATTTGAGATTTATTTATTGTCAAATTTAAATAGCACTCTCTTTTAAACGTGCCTTGGAATTTGCTATTGCGCATAGGACAAATTGTTTTATCTCTGAAGAATTGAACATTGATGATCACTCGCGTCATAAAATCACAAAAACTGGACGAAACGTGGAGTGGATCGGGTCAGCGTCTGAAAGTTGCTGAACCTTCTTCACCTCGGTGGAAAAAATATCGGTACACAGCGGAGACAATAAAGAATGCTGGATTTCGTCTTATCTCCGCGCGCGACGTGCAAATACTGATCTCTCAAAGCCCCCGGACACCGAACGCGTTAAGAAGAAAATTCTCTTCGAAGCTACCGGATGCTCAGTAACACCTCTGAATCCTGTTACGTCTCTGTATCTCTCGCTGGATATTGAACGTAAAGTCCGAGGGTGTGTTTCCAACGTACTCGCCCGCGTAAGTTGAAAAGTTGAAAAGGCAAAATTTAATCATTCCATTCCGTGGATATTAATTCGTTACACCTCCGGTTATTAGCGGACAGAGTGTTACCAGCTGGCACGCGCATGCCGACCTGAAATAGACGCTGCGAGACCTAAGGATTCTCGAAAGTTTCCGCGGCAGCGATCCAACCGGCGACCTAGTTCCGTGCGATTCGCACGATCCGCACGGAAGTCTACCACTTCTGCAAGCTGATCGCCGGGAAGAGATAATTACCTCGGGAAATCGTGATCGAAGTGGGACGGTTTTTCGATCGATCCGATTCGGCTCGACACAGCCGTAAACTCATCGACCGCCTCGTTAATCGTTCAAATCTATTATCAGACCCGTAATCAAGTTCCTCTCGTTTCCTTCTACAGCCGGCAAGCACGAACACCGAGCACCGAGCCTAGCGAGAACAAAGATTATTCGAGTACGTCCCATTGCGGATCGTACAGTGCTTGAAAGAAGAAAAAAAAGGCAAGCAAGGTATAGAGGAGCAAACAACTTGAGCCTGAATGTCGTCTTCAACGTGTTCTCGTATGTCACCGGTTCGAGACGATGGTTTTCAGGTCACGCGGATGGTACCAACTCGAACATTACACATTCCTCCATGAAATCACAAACTTTTTTAATTTTGACGTCGTGGCACGACGATTAAAAACTGACGAATCTCCGGATGGAACTTGCGAGGGTTCGAACGATCCAAGTCTTTCGAAGTTTCACTGAAACAAGCGCTAGATTGAAGTTTTGAAAAAGACGAAGAAACATGGTTTTAGTATCAAATCTAAATGAAAAGAAGGAATTCTGGCGTGTGACGTAGAGTCGAACTTTTAAAAAAACTGCTTGCCCACAAACGAAATAGACAAGTTTTTGAAGACGACGCGTTTGGAGAATAATAATAAGAATCGTTCCGTTCACAGAGATATAAATTTGCACAAACATCCACGTAACCTAAATCCGGATTTCCAGTGTACGAGTTAATCGCATCAGACTGGAAAACGAGCACCGCACACGGTTAACAACGGTGTTGCTTACGCTTGTAACAGCGTAACCTATTCCGCCGATAAGCTATCCGGCAAGATCGATGGGATGTGGAACACGCGCTCCTCGAGTTGCTCATCTCGAGGATACCGAAAGGAATATTTCATCGCGCCCCGTTAATACAGACGAAATTGGGTCTCATACATTTTTACAGCTGCGCTGTAACGCGTTACGAAACAATTTGGAGCATCGTCTATCAACATTGCGACGCTTCTCGCGGTGTGTAACAGCGTCGCTTAGAAATTTTAAACACTCGCGGCTATGTGCGTTGAAATTTTCGAGACTCTTCGATCTCTCGCGACAACGTAACAGTATCGCAACAGTCTCGTGCATCGTTACGAAACTCTCCAAAGCGGGATAGGGTGATCAAAGAATCTATATTCTTGAAATTTTAATAAGACCAAAGACCAAAGTAAACGTGAAGATAAAATTTATCTTAAAATTAAATATGTCACAATTTAAATAAAGTTACAGAGTTGACGAGTTACCGATCTTGTTTCTGGCCAGTGTCGCCTTTCATCTTTCTAATCGTCTTTTCACGAGACACTTCCACAGGCTCGTATCCGAGTCGTAAAGCCCGTCGATCGTTATCTAAACGATTTACCAGCTTCTAGACCACGAACGCGATTACCCACACGGACAATTAAAACGTTGTCGAGCTGTTTCGTTGAAAGGCGTGTAACTGAGTAAACAAGATCGGTTCCGAGCAAATCCGCTGGCTGAAACGCCGTAGATTGTCGACCTGAATACCGATTATCCATTAGTCGAATCGATCAGTGCCAATTGGAATATTCGTGTCAGAACTTCGTCCTAGTAACACGGAGATTATCCTTATTCACCGCTCCGTGACTTTCGCCGCTTTAAAGAACGCTCCTTCCTCGAGGGAATTCGTGGAAACGAATTCTAGAAGCTCCGCTAAGCTCCACGTTGCTTGCCTTGGAATATATTCGCGTTGTGTGTGTCGGGTGTGACATTAATCATTCCGATTCGAAATTCACTTCGAGGAATGATCATTTCAACGTCACGGAAAATTGGCTGGTGCCTATCGCGCGTCGTCCTCTTTTGGGACTTCACTTGGCTTTGCGTTCTCTCTGGGATTTTGCGCTGGTTTCTTATTCCCAATTCAATTCACGAAATTCAACGATTTCGTATGTGTTACTAACGCTGTTGTAACATTGTTATGTCGGTAATAATGAAAAGTAATTTCGGAACGTTTTGTGCAACACAATATACGATGCTCGATACGAACATTAAAACTTTCTGTGCCTTTGGCGAACCAGTACAGCAGAAGAGTAGTTGCAGCAAACGTGTTGTTCAGGCGGTAGCTTCCTCGATACGAAATATTTAAACGCATGTGTCCGGGATGCGAACGTATGTAATTAGTAAGCGACGTGACTCATCAATAGTGCAATTCCCGTGGTTCAGCCCTGCAACGATATTATCGATCATGCGTGAAAAATTGATGAGACAGGCGATCCGATCTGCGGCCGTTCGCTGAATAAAACGATAATCGCTTATCGACTGGCAAAACTTGCAAAGTCAAGGTGTAGCCAGAATAAAATTTTTAACTAAGATTTATCGCGTTTCAAGCGGCGGGAAACCGAACGCGCATTCTATACGGCGGTATATTAAAAAACAGAGCGATCTATAAGTCACTGTCAGACGTTATCGGTTTCTTTGCACACACCGCTGAATTTTTTATACGGCCTGTACAGGAAACTTTCACTCTATTCGATTTCGCTTTAAAAAAATCATCTAACTTTATATAGCAGATGAAAAATTTTCTCTCCCTCAAGAGAGAGAGAGAGAGAGTAAAAGATGCGAAAATTCATTTGACGCCTCTGACTTGCTACTTGATAGATTGGTAATAATCAGTGTGAAAGTACATGCGGTTTAATAAATGATTTGGGAGAATCGGCAAAATCGCAAGCTCTTTGATTGGATGATACGAAAGATATCACGATTGCGCTCGAATATTGAAATTATTCACATTTGAATAATAATAATCAAAATAGTCAAAGATATTTAACTGAAGATACCGTTGAAATGTTCACGGAAAAACCAAGTATTTGTCTACGTGATTAGCAGTATCTTTTTATCAAAATTAATAACTATACTTATTTATTTTATTTTATGTAAAATTATGTCTTCCGTTACCCACTGTAACTTCCTAGAAAGAATAACCAGCGAGCGTGTCGACTGAAGTACCCGTATGACTTATCGTCTGACGTAACATTGACTCGTATCACTTGGAACCGTTTTCAAATGTCATTTCAAGCCGCTTATTATTCCGAAATATCATCACTAGCTTAGTCGTCTCAATTGCGTCAACGAGAAAATACCGAAAACGGTTGCGTCAGCCATGAAATTTTCGCGTACTGCTCTCTTTCGTGACAAATCACTCCCATCCTCCACCCCCGCTGACAAACGGTGGAAAGAATTATTGCCACTGGCAATTATTGCCCGCGCGCTCAACATCCCTAATGCGCCAATGAAATCCCAAATTACATAACCGATGAAGCTTCTCTTTCTGGTGTATAGAAAATTTATGGAGCCGTCTCTCCACGACGATTATAGCCGGGAGCGTTTTACGCGCGCGGCCCAGAAGAAGCCTTTGCTCGACCTACCGACCCACCGCCTCTCCCTCGTCGAAACACTTTATAACAAAGCACCAGCTGCACCGGATGTACGCTGAACTTGGCTAATTCCTATTATCATTGGCTGCCTCGGTTTCCATGATTCCCGAGGATCGACCATAAGCCAACCTTATAGTTTACATGCTGCTACACAGAGATACATACGTACAAGGTCGTTCGTTTTCCCGAAAAGAAAATTAATAAAATTCCCTCGGGGGAACCAGAGCGTGTAATATTTCAGAGCAATACGAAATATTAATCAATTATATTTATGTTCATTATATAGATATCTGTACTATTACTATCGTCTCACTTGCTTTTGCCCACATTTGCATTTCTTTCAAAACCGAATTCTATAAAAATGCACGAAATATATATTGAGTTGATTAATAAGTCCATAAGTTCGTAATTCGTAATTATGTTTCAAAGAATTGTCTGAAAAATATAAAAATACAAATGAGATGAATTTTTTAGTAAGAAGAGTAAACAACTTCTCGATTAAACAAATATGCGAGTGATGGTGCTTAATGCGCTTGTTTAAGAATTAATAATTACTAGGATTAAGAATGAAAACTTATTACTCAACCTAACCTACAACCAATTACTAAACCTAACCTAAACCTAACCTACAACCAATATTATTTCGCCTGTGTGTTCAGAACTAAACGAAAATGCCGGGCGACCTATCATTTTGTCCCAGCCTATATGTTCCCTTTATCGATTTCACCGTTGACGTGCTTCCTTTTATTTCAATTCCTGACCTTTATCTGCAGCTTTTGTCAACGTTTATAGCTTTCGAAATATCCACCCGTCCCACCGGCACCGTTAAACCCTCTTTCGCCGCGAGAAAATATTTGCTTCACAATTGTCATTCAATTACGATTTAATATCCCCGGCCCTCTGTGTAATACGCGTAAAGAACGATTGCATCCTTAACGGTCGCTTGATTTTCAACGAACGAGAGTTCAAATTCATCGGGACGAGAGCAGGTTTCGCCCGGCGGCAGTGCCAGGGAACGACTTCTGAAAATTCGCGCGGCAAATTGAATGACTCTGTAACGCGGGACAGGAAACGTGGCTGATGTCGTGACAACGCCGCAAGAGGGGGGGGGGGGTAATTTTCGGTTGAATGCGTCCGGGAACACGATACCGAGAATCGGCATCTGCAACAGCGATGCTTTATATCCGAATTTACGCCGGACAAGACTGTCATGCGAATATCAAACGAAACTAATTTCGTTTTAAGCGAAATCTAACTCTAACTTTGACTAAAGTTATTTCTCTTTTCTTTTTCCTTCGAACGCGAAGCTTATTAACACTCTTTGATTTATTTTTAATTAATAAGGATGAAACAATGCGCGTGTTCTGCCTTGACGTTTCGATTAATAAACTAAATCCACTGGCCCGTTAGAGTTTTCCTTCTTGTTGATTCATTCATGCTCGAAGAGTATTTGGGATGGCGTGTATTTCTTTGTAAATTAAACCTTCTTATTGCTGTTGTTCTTGCTCCAGTAGATTGGAAAATCAGGATCTATATGTCATCAAGAAAAATCAGTATCACTACATTGTGATTGGAAAACTTGTTTTGTTACGAAAATGAACTATAATTTTGAATTTTTGAAAATTACAATTTCTTGATGTTGATACTGTCTGACACTGAACACGTTCGTGCCATAATTTGATCAATCTTTATACGTGTCTTATAAAAGTCTATATATTATATTTTGCCTTTTTTTTACTGTACTGTCTTTCAAGCGATTTTCCGATATACCTGCTGTTTCTTCTATCTCGATACCACAAAATAAATATTAATTATAACTGCAGTACACAGTTTACTATGATCTGATTGGTTGTAGATAATTTTTTTTAACGAATATGTAAAATAACGTCAAAATCTTAATGCTCAATAGCATCCCTTTTAAATAATTTTCGTGAAAAGTGCGTGGACAACATAATCTAACTTTGTCCCATTTAAGCGTACGAATATCACTCTGGATATACTGAATTGTCTTCTTCCGGTGCTTTTACAATCTTCTCCCGGGATTATTTCAGAATTGTCACTGCCATGTATCTGAAATAGAACGGAATACTTCAGGATTAAATTAATTCTAAACAAATTACAGGCGCGATCGCTCAGTGCCAGACAATGTCACTCCTACTCGAGGTCTACTCCACGCCCCCTCACGAATCACGTGACCCAAATCAACCAATCGCTAATTTTCGTTGCACCTGAAGAGGCCCAATTTTTTTGGGTTACCCCAAAAATCACTTTCAGCGATAATAATAAAGCGTTTCCACCGTTTGCTTCTAAGGGATCCGTAGTTCTCGAAATGGATCGACCATCAAGATTAAACGAATAACACTTCAGGTTAAATTAATAAAAAATAATATTAATGTTTCAAAATTAGATTAATCAAATGTGAGAAAGCAATGTTGAAACAGTTGAAGTTTCCCATGGAAACAACAAGAAAGAAAGAGACTTAAATACGTTGATGACCGATCCATTTGGAGAGTCAAGGGACTCCTCGAGTGGACACAGTTCACTGAAGAACGGTGACCGCCGAAAACAGATTGAAATTCAGACAGAGTCGCGCTTATGAATCATTCATCCCAGTGGATGATCGCAGCGGGCGTAGGCATCGGTATTTATCCACGAAATCGATCAAAGGGGGAAATCGACGAGGCCGAGGTTGCAAGGGATCAGAAGGATTTCAATAGCGAGGAGACTTGCTGTGCCACAGAGGTCGCTCATTTCGGTTATGAAGTCTCCGAAAGAACGATGCCAGGGATAATCTTTGGCTCGGCTCCAGGCATCTTCAGGATCGACGAAAGCACTGCAAGCTTATCTCTCTCTCTCTCTCTCTCTCTCTCTCGTTTCGTGGCTTCTAAACCGACTCCTCGCCGGCGTCAAACCTTATCGGCCGCGCCAGCAGTATTTTTTACGCCTCGCAGGAAATATTTCAACCTCTGTCGAAAGACATCAGATACGTGTACCCCGTCACGGCCATGTCTTACGGTTTTTTAGGGAAATTATTAAACGACGAACATCGAACGATGTTTGACAGAAAATTGTCTATTTTAGAAATTATAATTAGAATTAATTATATAGATTATACAAATATATATTATCTGTCTCGATGTGTATTATTCTATCTGCCGTTCAGACCTTATAGCCTTTTTTCTACAAAATTTTGTCCCTCGTCGATTGAAAATATCTAATCGTTGTTTTCTAACAGACTGCGTTAGGTAATTTTATTTAAAATAACTTTCAATAGAACAGTTACGTCATTTTATAATATTTCTGCAAAATATGGTCTAAAATCTAATTTTTGCATCTAGCATTCACTGAGATCAACTTGCATTAAAACGAAAGAAATTATTCAATTAGTAAAGTAAAAACTGTAGAATAAATCATCTTTAAATCGTTGGTGATCTTTTCGTGAAAAGGATAAAGTTGCTATTTTACTGAAAAATAATTTTAACATGAAGTCTATAGTAAGTGAAAGTTCATTCATCCATTGCGAACAGTCTTTTCAAAATCAGTCCGTCGCGAATGCAATGTGCTTCTGAAATGTCACAATATACCATGGGAAAATGAAAATGATTTACAAGATTATATTTAATAGAAAACTTTTTCATTTGGCAAGAAATGAAAGTGGTGCATCGCGTTCCAAAGAGTCAAAGGTCGATACTTCTTCCTCAAGTGGAGTTCTATATCCTCGTGTGTCTCAATTTTCCCTTTGATTCTTTCCAAGAAAAGTGTCGGGACTCTCGCCAGATCAATTTAACACACACTATCTTTGATGGCCACCTACCGAAAATTTCCATTACGAGAGACAAAGATAAACACAAAGTAAGCCTCGTCGTAACTTCATTTCCCTTTTCTTTCTTTCTTTCTTTTTTCGTGCGTATGTCGGCATTTTCGAGACTAACAAAGTAATACACACTCCGCTGGCCTTTGAGCGAAAGCGGAAACGCCAAGTACAGGTACAGAGAACAAGCCTCAAAGGAACCGGTATTATTGATCAACAGCGAAAACATTCCGAGCGAAAGAGGAGCAACAAGAACTGGCTGATTAAGCGAAATTCGTCTGTTCTACCGGCGGTGATTCCCTGATTTTAAATGCATCTGGGTCACTAGCACCGTACGTCCCGGGGGCAACATGTAACAGAATTTTCAATTAGATTCTACATGAACAACAACGAAAATGTACCCATAAAATACCAGGGGCGAAATCAAATCAATTAGATTGTTCGAAATCAAGTTGCGACTGTAGTTCTGATTTCTACGGATTTGCATTCAACATGTCGCTGACCGATTTAGATTTGAACACTGCTAATTTGGCGACTGATCAGTCCTGGACGATAATATTTAATTTCCTTCTTTATTTCAAAAATAATTTCCCTCTTTTCATTAAGTATTCTACTTTTGCCAAGTTGTGATTTTTGTCCACTCCAGTCCAAGTTAGACAACGACGAAACTTGTTGGATCGTATTGCACGATTCTCGCCAGCTCGCCTTTTCGGCGGCGTAAAGACAGATACCACAGTGTATCAATGATCCAATATATCGCGCTCGTAAAGAGGTTAGCGGTTGAAATGTAGGCAGGATCAGGCAACCCACTATATCGGCGTTTATAGCGTTTTAATGCGATTTTACTGTGCAGCTGCTGCGATACGCGAACAAATTCGCAGCGTGGCCGTTCGTCATTAATTAACTGGCCATGAAATAATTCGCCGTTGTGCCGCGGCGCTATCAACTCGAAACGGCGGGTCCTGTTTCGGTTTCGAGAGAGCGATTCTCCTCCGCCATCGGCCGTGTAATTGTGCCGAGGCTCGTGGACGGCCATTCTCCCAAAGACAATGCGGGGACGTGCGGGGATCCCGCTAGGATTAATCGATTAATTACTCTGCAACCTCCGACGCTCGATCTGAATAGAGAACCGAGTAGAAAATGGAAATTCGGGATCCTTCCTATTTCCTTCGTTTTCCTTCGTTTACCTTTTCGCTGGAATACGATTGCTCGCGAAAGTATTCGAACACTTATAGGATCTTTTTCAGGAATATATTTGATGTTTTGTATAAAGCATTAAAGTTTTATCGAATTGTTTGTTACGTCAGTGAGGCGTGAAAATTGATATGATACATTTAATATTTTGATATATTCATTCCACGTTCCACACGAACAAATAATTTTTACAAGACTTTTACTTGTCTCTATGTTATGACACTTTACGTACATGTTTGACATATGTAATCAGTGTGAAATCTGACTGACGATATCAATGAATTAACAAGTTGCACGGATTGTAAGGTACAAGTTACAGATCTTTTTCTTGTATAATATAATTCTGTGACAGTTGTGACAGTAGCTCGTTTAATCATTTCAAATCGTTCGTTTGAGAACTGGGAATCTTGATCCCTTTGATCACAGAAGAAGTTTGCATCAGAGTCCTTTGTTCCATCTGCCTGTACATGAGCCACTAGAGCCATCCAGCGAGACGCTACCCGTAAATTCATTTAGACAATTGTAGGTAATTACCGCTATTAATTAAACGAGCGAGAGCGTTCCCCGGAACGGCGCGTTAATTAATGTTCCGCGCTGTGTTTTGTGTCGCAGGTGCGCGAGCTTTGATGTTGCGACATAAAGATTTAACTCGTTCTTGATTCACTACGCGAAATTCATATCCACTTTTTTGCAATAGGATCCCGCAGGAAGCCAGGCAAGGTTGTTTCTCTTCCTCGAGGAGCGATCGATCCTCCGACCGAAACCTCGCGACCATCGACAATCTCCTAGAAACAATAGCTCCCAGGTTAAATTCGCGGTACAGAGAAACCAATCACAGGTCAGAAATGCCTTCTCCGGAGGAATCCTTTCTTTCCAAACCGCCTCCGACAGAAATTCTCGTCTCTATTAGCGTGCTCGTTAAATTTCGCTTTAACATTCTCGTATGCGAAAATTTTCGAACGAAACCACCCCAGTTTTGACGATCGAACCGTGTCGAGCCTTTGCGATCGCGGTATCGGGATCGAGTGATTTTCGAGATCGCGGGGAAACTTCGTTGCTTCTCGTGGCATTGAAAGTTCAAAAGAGCCAAAGGATCTCTTCTCCGACCGCGTTCTCCGTTATTTGAAATGACCATTGAGATATTTGAGGATAAAGTGGAACTTCGTTGCTCGAGAGGAGAAGTTCTTCCCGTCAAAAAACTTGGATCAATTAACTTTCTCGCGATCTTCTGTAAAGGTATACACGCTTGTTCTCGCGATGTTAATTCTATAAAGGTCTCATGATTCAATCAGATTTTGTAATATGTTGAGAGAGAAATCAGGTTAAAAAATTTGACACGTCAATTTTTACGAATTAATTTTCCAGCTATTTCACACGTGAGAGTAAGTCGAAAACGTGGAATAGAATCTCGTCGGGTTTGAACAAAATGGAGTTTAAATGTATTAATCAAGGATTAGTCGAAAATGAGATTCGAGAGAGTTCGAAAAATTTCATTCCACGTTTTCACGTGTAAAATGACTCTCTATCCAAATTATCCACTTCTCTCTAATTGAAAATTAAGCAAATTCGCGTACGCTCAACACTTTCGAAAGCGAATCTTCCGCCACAATTTCATTATCCTTCCCTTATTTTCACGCCCTTTATAGAATCTCGGCCCCTTTCGCGAGTTTAGAAGCACCGAGGTATTTTAATCGTCGTACGCTAATGTTAAATAGCTCTGGCTGGTAGTCGTTAAACGATAACAGCACAACCTCTATGAATATTTATTACCTCCGCCGGTCGCCTCTATATCGAGCTCGCGATCTACTCGCTTCCTCCGGCGATCCCCCGTCCTCCAGGGAAATATTTAGCGACGAAAGTTTCGAATAACTCCGGCCAAGTCGATAATTCTTAAACGGCACGTGAGAGTTGGCTGGTTACAAGGTGTTGCCGAAGCGATTCCCAGACGCGGCCAACTTCTCATTAATCAAAAGCGTCGGATACTTCGTTACCTCGCCGGGAACACGAGCCAAGAACG
>KQ435753.1:1665610-1678108 GCA_001276565.1 Melipona quadrifasciata | reverse complement strand
ATTTTGGAAAGAGGGCATAATGAGGCTTCCTGAGAGATGGAAGAAGGTTATAGAACGGTTCATATATAACATAATAAATCCATCTTAAACAAAAAATATCGTGTATTCATTTCGCATCAAAAAAAGGGAAGAAACTTATGGGACACCCTAATAAATACTCGGACTTGTTTCAACTTCGCAAAATTGTAGAATCTGTATGCAAGAGACGTATTGGAGACAGAGATATTAAAAATCCTCGGAATTTTCTCTCATTTATCAAGAAAAGTAATATTCAGTGATACAAACGTGAGAGAAGAATTGCAAGTGAAACGTCGATCGTTTACAGTTAATAATACAATTTATTAATTATAATTTACAAACATCGATCGCTTGTTAATAAATTTCTAGCTGTCGAGACGTTCTGAATTTCGAAAACTGACCAATGGAAGTAATTCTACGAGATTAATACTCGAACGTTTGCAACGTTTTTCCCCAAGTGAATACTTCCTGTCCGTAGTTCGGCATTGCTGCGACACGATATCCATAAAAGAGATACGCGTAAAGATTACGTGCCATAAGGAATACGGGACGTGCACGTGTCACGAAACATCCCGGTTCTGTCGCTGGGAGTTGCAACTGTCGCGCGAGAACGTAACGCCGGTAAAATCCTTCGTGACACGCTTCGAAACCGGCGGTGGGGAAGGAGAGGGGCGACAGGCGATAGTAATATCGGTTAAACGGAGCAATGAGAAAAATACGAGCGGCAATAAACGGGAGGCGATTGTAAAACTAAGTGACAAGGAAAAGGTCGTGGCAAATGAGCGCGATCCGTTTTCCATGTGGGGGCCCGACGGGTTCATAAATGAAAGACTTTCCCTATTTTATCGCCTATCATCGCGAGCTGGTACATAGTTCAGATGGGCACTCGGCGTTTTCGCAAGCCACGCGCTGCGACTCGCAAGTGGTTTCACGCTTGGCGCGATTCGATCGAAATTTTAGCGTGCTTTCAGTACGCCTTTACATTCTTTCCTTTGTCTTTTCTCTTTGTCCCGGTGTCGAACAACGAGATCTGATTCTTTGACGAATTCAGATTAAAACATTAAAACAGCATTTGAACAGTATTTATAATATGGAAGATATTGTGTTTGTGTCATGCACAGTTTCGAAATTTCATCAACGTTGTAACGGGGGACGAAGTTGTATTATGATTACATTGACAAAATTTGGAAACAATTTGGAAATGAACAAATATAACAGGAGTAACGAGATATTTATTATTATTATTATTATTATTATTGCAAACGTAAAATTAGATAATTAATTAATTAAGTACTCGCGCGATGTCTTTTGTAAATATTATACTTTTGTGTTTATATATACATACATATATATTTCTTTTCATTAGATTGGCTTCAAAGTTGACACATGTAATAATATAGACTCTTTCGCTACAGTTAATGAAAATGTCAGAATATAACGCACATAAATGTGCAACACGCACTGTTGAAACGCCAAGATTGAAGAATTTCATCTGAAAATTTTACATTTTACACGATTTGCACGGCTCATCGGGCAGCACGCCGAAAATTTCCCAACCGACGAAAAGCCCTGTCCTTCACATACCAAACCCCGGACACGTTTTCACCATGTATTAACTGAAAATCAACCTACGTGCATAAAATCTCGCTGGGTAAACTGCGCGATAAATCAAATTCATCCCCTCGAGCTGGCTCAATTTGAATTTTCGAAATATCCGGCTGAAGAAGCAATTACGAAGCGTTACATAAGTCAAAGAGTTCCGCGCGTTCCGAGGAACGTTCCTGCCGGATTCGTCGCCTGTAGTATTCTTGAGTTCCACTTCCGAATCCGCGCACCGTGATCCAAAGTTAGACGCACAGAATGCTTGAACTCTCGGTTCGACAGTTCGAGGCCCCCCGAGGCGCTAAGATCGTTTTGGCAACGTCAAGCAATTCCTCGAATAATCGCGCTGCAGAGCAATATCGAGAAACTTGCCGAAAAAAAGAAATCAATTTTTCAGGTATCCAGCAGCGAGTTCTTCAGCGTCAGCTTCGACCTCTCGGACGATTCGGGCAGTCTGGACCGGGACGAGCTTCTACCTGCTGCGAAGGGCACCTACTTGGCGTAAGTTCACGTACATACGTACCTTCGGTTTGAATGTAACAAACGTGTCTTTCAGTCGAGGGAATCCTCGAATGTTACAAGCGAACAATTTTCACTGTGACAGAGATTTCGTCCATTTGACGAAAGTCAATATCATAATTATACATACAGTTCGCAACGTTTGAAGGAATTCTGAAACTGTAGGACAGTTATAGTAAAATACGTATAAAATTCACGGAACAGTCAATTGTTCACTTTCTCAATGAACCTCGATATTCAGTTAGTTATTAGATGATCAAAACGGCAATTTTTCTGTTAAAGACAAACGGATAAATCAAAATTCAGCGCGGTGGACCTTCGCTGTATTAACAAGCGGTCGAGCAATTATCGGGGCTCCGGAGGCGGAAAAGAAAAGCGACGACGAAAAGTGTCAGCAACGTGTCACGAACAAATGAAACTTCGAACGATTTACGCGCTCGTAAAAATAGCGACCGTAATTCGAAGAAATTCCACCGTAGGAAAAGACTCCGGGGCTCAGCGTGAATTTAGTGGCAATCTCGCGAGACAAGGCTGTCCCCGAACGAGTCCTTTCGAGAGACTAGACTCTTGACGTCGCTTAATAATCGCCGGTAAATAATGAGAAATGCCGGCAACGATCCTCCGTGGAGCTTCCGATGTAATCTTACGAAAGTTGTTCGCTCTTTACGACAGCGTTACAACGCAAGGTATCGCGCCCAATTCGCGCGGTACTTGGGTGCTTTCGGACTGGGGTATTTCTCGAGAGGCCATTACGCGGAGTCGTGGCACGTTGTTGTTGTTGTTGTTGTTGTTGTTGATCCACTTGCTTATTCCGCGAGCCGTGTTCATTTTTCACATGTGCATTTTAAAGCGAAAAATTGCAAAGTTCCACGAACGCGTGAAAATCTTCAGTGTGTTTAGAATATTTAGTAACAGAGAGTAGTGCAAAAGTGGAGAAACTTGACAGTATAGTACGCACGTTCTTTTTTAAAAATTTCTTTTAAACACTTCAACTCAAATAAACTTTTATTTAACAAGATGTTAGAGCTTCTGAAATAAAATTATTCGTCCACCTATTACCAAATGACAAAAGATCATTGAGGAAATTTAGTTTAGCATGCAAAACGTTGAGTTCGGTCGGTCAACTACTTTGGTCCAGCAGCTCGATTTTCGTTTCGCCGATGATACGAAAATTACGTAAAGGTGTAACACAGCCATACAGGCAATATCGAAGGCAATTTGCTTCGTTCGTTCGATCATGTTCACCCCGTGAAATTGAATTACACCGATAAAGCTCAGCGAAACGTTTGTTACAGGGAGGCGTTGAACGCTGCCTGCGAGAGGCGCGGAATCGACATGTCGCAGATCGAGGTGTTCGATGGCTTCTCGCAGTCGTTACCGATCCACACCACGGAAACTTCGAGCCTCGGTGGGAAGTATTTACGAGTAACAGGTGAATATGCGAGAACATACGGAGAAATTATCGCCGGTCTTCTTTTTTCAGCTTCGTTGAAAATTATCGAATGAAAAGCCAATTAATGTAAAACAAAATGTAAGATCAGTTCGGCTTCCGAGGGGCTAAAACTGAAGATTTAGATTGCGTTTGAGAAAAAAACGAGACCCGATAAATTTCCAATTTCCAAATAATCGTTTCAAGAATCTCAAAGACCTGGCGTTCGCGCGGAACGCGTATTCTTTCCACGTACATTTTCCAAACGGTCTCTTATCGGTAATCCGATATAAGCTCGACTCTCTGTCTCCCTCCTGTGGTCCATGCAAATTTTCGTTGCCATTTTCGTTTCAGTAGGTTAAACTTGGCCGTCGATATCACGGTGTGTCGCGGGGCTCGGATAATCCGGTATATTTATCGTATGCACCGGGAACAGTGCGGTGCGATTAAAAGAAACATCGAACGCAGGCGGTGAAAGTTGCTCGTTATCGCGAAAGTTTCGCTCGTTAAGCTCGAGAAACATTTGCATTCCCCGGGTTCGCAATCTGCCGCTGCCCGGGTCGCAACCTTCGACGAGGAGGCGAGAGCACGAACGCCGTCTCTATAATTCATGCAAAACCGATATAACAGATAGAATCGCGGCCGCGAGATTGAAACTGGTCCTAATTGATGTTCGACCGTGCACGCGACGAATCGTCACTGCGAAATTGATAAGTTAAACGGCCCGAATGAGCCTGCCCGTCCCCGCGATCACGTCCGTGTGAACACGCGATCGTAATTGCATCGCGCTCGTTACGAGCCTGGACTTTGGGTCGCGGTGACGTGCGAGGTGAAGAGTCAGTCGATTGTCGAAGGAAAAGGAAAAAGGATTATTCAGGTGATTGTAGTTGATGTTACAAACAAATCGTGTTTGGCATTTTTGGTATTATTTGACTCCAGAGTTTTTGATTGAATCGAATTTTGTAGACTAAATTGATCTGAATTGTTGGAGGTTCAAAATTGTGAACAGAAATGGAAAATGTTCGATAAAGCGTCAGTTGTGTAATGAAATGAAATTTTCTACAATTCGAATACGTATCTGTACGTACGCCAAATTCTAATTTAATTGAGCGAATGAAAAAGATTACAACTAATAATTGTCATTTTTGAAATTGTATTTAAAATATGAAGAAAGATCGTGTCTTAATGTGTCTGTCAATTAACTATCGACATGTACAATTTCTCTGTCACGATGACGTCTCGACGAAAAGGACTTTTTTGATAGAAAGGAAAGATGACGCTTTTTCATTGATAACAAAAGGATATGGAATGAATAGTCAAATAGATCAAAACAAAAATAGATAAATAGATCTGTCGAGAGAAAAGCTTTACCTCGAGCTGCAGACTTTGTCTGAGAATAATCAGGTTGTACTACTTGGAACTCTTAAAAAGGACAAAATCTCGCATGATCGTGTTGTGCGCGTTACACGAAACATTTTGAAATTTCATTGTCATTACGAGGCTGGACTGATTATATTATGTTGACACTACAGACATTTACTACAAGCACAGACGATTTGAACGGTATGTAAATCATTATATTAACAAACCACAATATTTCACGAGAACTATTCATGTACAATGTACATTTGCAAATACCAACTGCGCGTGTTTGCAGTAAATACGCAAATTGCTTTTATCTACAAATTCGGACACGATAATCGTGCGCTTGTTGACGAGTGTAATGCGAAAAAATACGCGAAATAACTAAATTAATTTCCTACCGACGTTTTCAGTCGTATTCCTGCAAAACAAGAATTTTTACTCGTTGCAGTATCGATGAGATTTGACAAAATTTCGCACAAAAATCTTCCAAGCGAAGCGTCGCGATATTCTCGCGAGCCACCGTGGTGAAATTTTATTTATCGACGTCCATTATTCCGAGGGTAATCCCCCCGTTGATTCTCACGCGCTGACAAATCCCGGTCATCGGCGAATCAAACGTTTGCCTAAGCTATTTGCGTGTTATTACGCAAATCTGTTCGCGAGAATCGCGATCGTTTCAAAGCAAGGAAAATCCGGGGGAATTTCGCGAACAAACGCAGACAAAAACTGGAAGAATTTACCTTTGCCATTCGATCATTTTAAATCGACTGTGGCGCGATCACAAAAGCGAACGAGAAACAGCGGCAATGTTTCGAATCGTCGACAGGAATTATTTATATCAAGTTTTTCTCTCTCTCTCTCTCTCTCTTTTTTGTTTCAACCGTTGTGACGCGCTCGACTCGATTTTTATCGCTGTTCCACGTAAAACGCGATATGCCATCTACAACAATATATAGGATAGCAATTAAATAAAAAAAAAAAAAAGAAAAAAGGAGGGAAGAAAAAACGAAAGAAAATGAGACGATGGATTTGTACGGGCACGTGTCACGCGATGAATCGTGGGCTGTAATAACATCGTGAAAGGCTACGGAAAGGCTATAACTCATGGTGGTCGGCTAATTTGTCTGGTGCCCTTGGGAGTGTCCTACGTCGAAAGGGATTTGCAAAGAACACTCGATTTTTTCTGCTTCGATCGCGAGCAAAATTTCATCTCTCGCTTTCTTGCTCGAAGGGACGATGTCAAATGTCAAATGGGATTGTGAATGGATATCTCGTCACGAAGCAACGAGGCAACATTTCGCTTGATTAATTGTAACCAGTCGCAACAATAGACGTGCACGTAACGCAACCAACCTCCATTCGCCAACCACCAACAGTGCAGTTATCGAGGGAAGTTCCATGCAAATTTCCACTGCGCGATCCCTTCAATTTCGATTTAATGAATTTTAGTCACTATTAACCCATCGAGGAACCCAAACAGCAACGTTCGAGCTACGGGTTTTTATGCGTTTGCGGAAAATCGACGAGAAGCGCTCGTTTGGATGCTGACGTGGAAAACTACGTTGAATGTCCGAAAGATTAAACGATTGTTTAGGTTCTCTGGGAAACGTTGGTCTTCGCTGGATTGTTTCAAGTATTATTTCCCTGGTTCTGCGCGGTGAGAGTCAGAAGCAAGTAAGAGTGGGAAAAGAAGGTAGTGAACAACGTGGAAGCGCGAAACGTGCTGGCGAGGGAAAAGGAAACAGGGTCGAAATAACTTTACGTCGTTCGAAGAAAAATTTCAAAAACGTGCTGGCGAGGGAAAAGGAAACAGGGTCGAAATAACTTTACCTCGTTTGAAGAAAAATTTCAGAATCGTTATTTTCCCTCGTCCTTTCTCGCGAGTTGAGGCAACGCGGACGCGGACGGCTCTTGGCGAAAACCGCAGAAATAAAATTCCGTGCTCGGACGATCCTCGTCCAATCATATTTTCACATTTTCCCGGGGATTCTGACTCTGATTGTTTCGGGCAAGCGACGTTTTAACGAGAAACATTATTTCCAGCCGGATCTAAAACGCAAGAAGATTGAAACGAAAATTGAAAAATCTTTCTCGTTCCGTTTCGTCGTCGCGTGGTCTACTTGTGTTCTATTTGTGGAAATCCGCGTGACAAATTTAGGGTCTCGGACGTCGCGTCCTTGCGATTGACGCAAGCGAACAGAGGTTCGCCCGGTTTCGGATGGATATCGCCCTTGTAATAACTACTCTGTGCCGCCTTACATCGAAACGCTCGCAAGGCACAACACCAACGAGGGGGAGAAACGCGCGATCAGATACAGCCGCTTAAACGCAAGTGGGAAACGTCCGTCATTGGTCGGCCGGCCACGCGAGACTGTCACGAACATCGATAACGCGCTGTCTGTTTCCACTGGAACAAACTTGAACTCGTCGCAAAGCTTAATTCCTGGAATTCCAAGGCTTGTTTATCAATTTGAAACGTCAATCTTGACGTTCGCCGCTTTCACAGTGACTGGCAAAGCGACGCTTTCAAAGACACGCGCAATATTTATCGCGCGTTTTGTATAAAGTATTTTGAAACTTTACTAATTAACCATTGTGAAATTAAACGATCGTCTCAAGTGTCATGACAAGTCACAAACGTTGAATTATTCTCAACTATGCATATATTTTCCGATTTGTTACGCTCGACACTCGAGATCTCGTTAAAACTTCATACTGTTTTCACGCAACACGCGGAATACATCGACAAAAATTTGCGACGAACGTCCGGCCACTTTCGCGAGCAGTTGTTTACAGACATTTCTCGCGAGGAACTTGCTCCGCCATTAAACTGTCATGGGAAAATCTTTCCGAGCGTTGTAAAGCTGTACAAACAAAGTTCCGAAAGTAATCGTCGGTTCCTTCCGATCTTCCTCTTTTCTTGCCGCTCGTGAAATCGATTGGAACGGAAGCGGATGACAAACGACTACAGCGAGAGAGAAAGAGAGAGAGAGAGAGAGAGAGAGAGGGAGAGAGAGCTCTGTATATATCTCGCGTAGAACTTTAGTTTTCCAAGTGCATTCAAACACGGCTGTTCGTTTTTCTGTTCCAGTTAAGGACAACGAGAAATCGAACTCGAGATCGTCGAGCCAGAGAAGCAACCAAAGTGTCTCCCTGAGAAAGGCGAGCGGGGTAAGGATTTCGCGGTAGTTGCCCGAAAGTGAAACGAGGTACCGTTTAATTCCTCTAATGGAACCTCGAACACATCCCGACCTCGGCCGAAAGCGGCCGGAGAGGGGCGAATCAACGGCTGGGAACAAAGTTCCCTTGCTTGTCAGCAAATTGCGGATCTTCGTGCAATTTCACGTTTTCACGAACTGAGGAATAAAGAAGCGCGCGCGGGGGCCTGAGCAGACATTTTTCTCCTCTGCGAGATATTACGACAAATGCTCGATTTGTTTAGTACGATGGAATATGAAAATATTCGGAGTACTTGCAATAACGTTTAGCAGACGAAACGAACTTCTGCTTTTGTATCTTTGAATCTGCCTGCACGTAAAAACCCGCAATCTACTTGTCACGTCTCCGTCGTCACTTCTTTGTCATCTACGTCACTTCTCTTCGTTCGACAGTCGATCCTCGCTCGGCCCGTTTCGATTGGCACAGATTTTTTAATTAGCGCGGATGCTGCCGCGGCGACGGCAGAAAAGGCGACTCAAACGAGGCGTTCGCCGGTCGCTCGGCTCCGTTAACTCCTCCGGCAGCGCATTTCCCGAGGTGTTTGATATCGGCTGGAAGCCGATGGCTCATTGTTCCGTCCGGGCGAAAGCTGACACACATTCTCGCTTATCGTCCTCTTTCCCCGATCTTCGATCGACCAACGTACCGACCGTACCGACCTACGTGGCTTTAATAAGTCGGTGGACAATGCGACGACATCGGAGGATTTCTTGAACCTTGACCCGCCGCCCGCGCGACTGCAAGACAAATTACGAAACGAACGAATATCCGCGGGGCTCGATAATCGATGCCGATCCTCTTGTTACGCCGGCTTGCCAGATTCTAGTGGAAGGAATTGAATTCACGCGGACAGGAACGCGATCCTCTCGTCAGTTTTCGGCGTAACACACGCGCGTGCATCGTGCGTACGTCGTGTTCGTCTATCGTGTTACGATGCCTGTCGGTAATCTGCAAAATGGACACTTGACAATGGTCGGATGGTCCTTTTCACCGCTCGATTCTAATTAGCAGATCGTCGACTGCCAATTACTCGTGCACATATTCCTCTTCAGTTGGCGCGTACTGATTTCGAAGAATGCTGTAAAAATTATTCGAAAAATACAACGAGTGACTTTTTTAACACGTTGAATGCCACGCCAGTTTGACGGGGATTGCCCGTGGCGCCACGGGCAATTATCACACATCGTAATATGCGCGGATGATAAATATATATTTCATGTATAAATAAATTTTTCCTAGACGTTTCATACTGCATTCGTTTCTTCGCACTATTGCATTAACGATGGTAATATATAATAATAAAAGTTTATAAGTATTGACATTTGCTTAAATTATATATATTTCTATGAATCTGGGCGCGCCGGTCACCGGTGGGCCCCGTGGCATTCAACGTGTTAACTAGGTGTAAAAATGAAAGAAACCTGAGATCGTAAAAATTGAAGTTTGCTCGAACAGATTCGCAGAGTCATCTCGGTTTCTGCTCCTGGAACAAGAAATTTATCTCCGTTTTATATCGCGATTGTTACAACTTTGCCGTTTAGCGATCGCATCTGCGTTTCTGGCATAACAGATGTTCTTCCACCGCAACGTCGAAAACTACTAGACGAGGGAAACCGCACGCGCGTTGATTTCCAGTCAGAGAATAACTCGAATGTCTGACTATTGCCACAGACAACTACTTCCTTCGACCGCACGTTCGTTAAGTGACCAGATATCTTCGAGCAACTTGCGAACTGCCAACTATTCCACGTAATTCGGATATTTTACACGGAAGACGAATTATTCGCGTGGTTCGTTTCGCAGAGTTATCGGTGTCGCAGCGGTCGTTTCTTCAGCGTTTCGACGGAGGATTCGAGCGTCGACTCCGAGGCCGGTAGCAACACCACGCTGACGTCTGGTCGGAGCTCCGCTGGAGCTGCGGGGCTCAAGACCAGCAAACAGCGATGGAGCGGCTTCTTCACCAATACCAAAGGCACCAAACTCGATCTACTCACCGCTCAGCTGGACGACTACGACAAGCACGGAGTGCCGAAACTTTCCGAACTGTCTTACGAGCTCACCTTCAACGAAGATGGTGAGCAATTACTCGATTAATGATTTCGTCGCAGGATTACCAAATCCTGTTTCGGAGTTCGACTTTTGAGAATATCAACGACAAGTAGACACGAGTGGATTCTTATGCATTCATAGTGGGAAATTGAAAGTCGCGACATGCAAGATATTCATCGTAACAGGTGAAACATGTTTCTACTCAAGTTCTACTTGAACTTTAGTCCATGAAAATGCATAAAAGTCCAAAATTTGTGCAATGTGTTTTGTCCCATTACAATTTTACGTAATATGAATTATTAAAATTCGCTACTTTTTTCCATTCTATATACCGGTGTTATACACGGACGATCCGTAATTAAAATAACACGATAGCGGGATGAGAGGGAAAAGGAAACTTAGACACATTCTGTACAACAAACTTGTATCTGTACCCAATGAATTATGTTACATTGGGAAAGATTTCATATACACATTTGTATAACATTGATCGATGATTCCTTTTTTTTTATATATATATATATATATAATATAAACGATGCGCATGATTGAATAAAAATACTTTACAGTCTCGTTCGATGAGCTCAGGTGTCATTCGTGAAACGTAACGTGGAAGTTTGCCATCGCTTCGTAGTTTTGAAACGTTCCGGGCTGAAAAAAAAACAGAAAACAGCGGGACATATAATAATTCCATTAAAAAATATACGCTACGAGTTTAATTACACGTTAAAAATTGATAAATGAATTTTATTGCAGCCTTGTACAATTTAGAACATGACTGGCGCGATATCGTTCAAAATTCGGACCAACTATCAGAGAAGCATCAACAACAGCAAACTGCTCTGTGGGAGCTGGCTCAAACGGAAGTAGCTTACATAAAGACTCTGAAGGTCGTGACAGACGTAAGTGCCCTGATAAATAGACTGCAATTTCTATGCAAATTCATATTTTTGAGAATTTCATTATAACACTTGTTGGTGAAAACAAGTTGCTTGAGCTAGAAAAATTGCATAAAGACTCGCAGTCTCGCTCATTTATATTTTCACACTGAAAATATAAAGCTTGATTTCTCACAAACTCGACGAGACATGGAAAAAGGTACAATCTTTCTAATTCTACTCGATGCTTCCAGCTGTTCATGGCGTGTCTCTGCAGCCTGCAGACCTCGAATATCCTGAACGAGGTCGACAGGACGAAGCTGTTCAGCAATATCCCCGAGATCTACGCCGCGAATCGCTACTTCTGGACTGAGTGCATTCTAGTGATGCTGAATACATCGAGGACCACTGGGCAACCGCTCGATCCTGGCCACCTTCTGCAAGGTTTCGAGACGTTCGAGCAAACGTTTGCACCTTACACCAGATACTGCGCGGAGCAAAGCAAGTGTCAACAGTATTGCCGGGACCGTTTGAACGATAATCAGCTGTTCACGGTCTACCTGGTGGTGAGAGTCTCAAGTTATTGTTATTAAAAGAAGAGAACTTGGAGACTATATATATTTCTCTTTGCTTGTCAGTGGTGTGAGACTCAAAAGGACTGCAATCGACTGAAACTGCTCGACATATTGGTGAAACCTATGCAGAGGCTGACAAAGTACTCTCTCCTCTTGAAGGCTGTTCACAAGAACACGGAGAACGAGGAGCAACGAGCAGAATTGATGCATATGGTAAGAAAGTAATACTACTTAGTGAACAGTAATACTCTGAGCTAACACTCTGTACAGTGTTAATGTTAATATCATTATAACGTCACTGTGAATCAGGTCAAATCTGTCGACGACTTCGTGGCATCGGTGAACGCAGCCTTGAGGAGGAACGAAGAAACAGCGCGGTTGGCCGGTGCCGCGTCTCGAATAGAGAGCTACGACGTGGTCGAATCTAGAGACGAAGAATTGGAGAAACTGATTAAAATTCACAGCACGTTCGACATTACTACCGTTCCAATGCCAGGCTGTCCGAAAGACAGCTTCAGAATACTTCTTCGCGAGGGAGATTTAAAGTTGAGGGATGCTGCTAGTAGCAAGGTAATCGAACCATCACAACCAGAATAAAAATACAAAGAACAACTGTAAATTAAAAAGAATAACTGTCCCTCTCAGATGGAAGTACACGTGCTTCTACTGACAGACATGCTATTGATCTGCAAGCCATCGACCAAGAAAACTTCGTCCAGTGGGCTGGCTGGTACAGCCGGGGGTGGTTTGAAGATTATAAGACAACCGTACGTCATCGATCGTATCCGAATACACGAGTTGAAGGAGCCAAGTAGCTTAGGCTTGGTTTATCTGAACGAATACG
>KQ435753.1:1631601-1647841 GCA_001276565.1 Melipona quadrifasciata | reverse complement strand
GGTTAAGTTCAGCATTAGGTCTTCCAAATTTGAGGCTTATAAGACAAAATGATAATGATAATAAAAAGAAAGGTATGTTCTATAACATAAAATTATGAAGATTTAACTATGAAAATAATTTTATTATATATCACATTTTCTTTTTGCAGAAAGCACTAAGCCTGAATTATCATTTTCTAGTCAAGCTCAATATTTATTAATAAATAAGGCAAGTGTACTATGGCTTAGTGATAAAATATCTGATAAAGAAGTTGAAAAAGATACGATCATACATAGGTTTAGAGGAAATATGATATTAAATGGTTGTAAAGCCTTTGAAGAAACAGAATGGAAACATATTTATATAGGAAAAAATAGTTTTCGTATGTTTTCAGAAAATTGCAAATAGAGATTTCATAGTTCTTTTATTAAGGAATGTTATATTTAGGTAACTGGACCATGTACTAGATGTCAAATGATTTGCATTGACCAATTCACTGGTAAAAAGACAGTGGAACCATTACGTACACTTACAGAACAATTTCATGGAAAAATGAGATTTGGTATTTATTTAACCAAAGAAACTAAAAATGATGGAATTATTACTGTTGGAGATGCTGTTCATATTTCATAACTGAGTGATTAACATTATGATCTTCGAATACAAATGAAGGTAATTATAAGGTTATGTGGAAATATCATCAGAATTTTACATAGAAAAAAATAAATATATTTTACAAACCATACTGTACGAATGCTTAATATCAACATTAATTTTTGTTATGTTCATCGATCTTTACATGAAAAAAGAAATTCATTTTTTTGTTCTTGGATATGACGTATCGTTGTTACCAACATTATAAAATTTATTTAAACATGTTATATTAAAAAAATTAATATTTTCTTGCATGTATACATGCATGTGATATACAGAAAATAGACTAGGATAGTAAATTTGAACATAATTCATTTGAGTGCAAAAACATAAAAAAAATTAAAGTATATTTTTGTATTCATAATCTGTTTATAATTTTGTATTTATGATTTTTTAAATTGATTTCCGTTTTAAAAAAATAAAGCTCAATAAAAATATAAGAATTACAATTGTTTTAATTACTTTAGCATATTAAATTATATTCTTCCGAATTTTTTTTGTGAATTTTGGTACCACTGTAATTATTAGCAGTATTCCGTTATTCAATGCACACCTGTCATACGTCACTGTGAACGAGGTTCAGTATAGTCCTTAATTTTCAATAAGGTGTTGATTTGTACGTGTTTCCTCTCTTTATTTTCGATTATGGAACAGTAAAGTTTATAATATCGAGCTTTATTCTATACCGAGTGCTTTGTTTCGAAACGCGCGAACCTTTTGAAAATTGTATACGTAGGCAACAGGTGTCTAATGTCGCACATGTCTCTTAGTTTGTAGCGATCATCTCGAAATTAAACATAATCGTGCGAAAGTCACATATTTTTCAGAGTTTGAGTCATGATAAAAACGGTCGATAAAATTTTGTATCAAAGTGTCTGTTTTAACAAAGATTCGCGATAAAAGTGTCACAACCTGTCAATCATTAACACGCAACGATGGAATACGATTATCTCATTAAATTCTTGGCCTTGGGAAATTCTGGAGTTGGCAAAACTAGTTTTCTATATCAATATACAGATTGCACGTTCGAATCTCGTTTTATATCTACCGTTGGCATTGACTTCAAGGAAAAACGCGTGGTAAGAGATCATTTTACTATTGATTACCTTGTTACTTGTACCATTTATTATTTAATGGACAAGTTGTTTTCGTTGATTTTTACATAAATTTCATTTATTTAAAACATCTTGGTACATGTAGGTCGAATTATGAATTCATATATAAATGCTTTTAAGACACATATGGTATCATTTACAAGCCGGAGTCATTAACTATTACAGATATACCAGACAGCGAATGGTAGAACTCAACGTGTGCATTTGCAGCTGTGGGACACAGCTGGTCAAGAGCGGTAACGTTTGCTATAATAATACCTTTTAGAACTTGTACTTTATAGTAATGATGCATACCAAACAAGGCTTTTAGTGTGCCTTATGAAATATTTAGAACTTCTTACATCTGTTGATATGAAAAGAACATTTAATTATAAGGTTTAGCAATTACTTTTCATAATAGAGCAATGGTAAATTTGATGCAATTGCTGCAATGCCATTAATATCTAGGTTCAGAAGTCTAACTACAGCCTTTTACCGGGATTCCATGGGTTTCTTACTAATTTTTGATCTGACCAATGAGCTGTCTTTTCTTGAAGTAAGAAATTGGCTGGAGCAGCTTAGGGTACTCATTATTTTTTAACATTATTAATGTAAAAATTATGCAATGAACGATCATTTGAGTTAATTTTCCTGTGAATGCAGATGATCTATTAGAAATATCAAAATTTTAGTTGGTTTTATGTGTGATGATGATTTCATATATGTATATCGCATGATGTAAATTAAGGCTGTAGTGCAAAAACAGAAAGAATCAGTAGATTGTGCATGGGAATTTAGGACATGAAATGTATTTTGTGTTGCATGTTTGTTGAGTAATAATTGTAAACAAATTGTTTAGATAGTAGATAGTAGTTTATAGTAGTAAATAGTATTTTTTATTAATATATACTTCTTGTATATTTACATGTAAAGGACTCAAACTATCGTTCGATTTCACTAGGATTTAACAATTAAATGCAGAAATCACTGAATTAAGAAATTTGCACTGTGTAATTAATTTATAATTATATATCGATAATTAATATGGTCGTTAACGTGCTGCGTGTAATATCGCAAGGATCGAAAGGATATAGCGCCTAATTTGAATTAATCTACCGATTTTTTTTGATTATCGAAATTATACCTAATGAAATTCATTCGTAATCAAGTTATGAATGTCGGACGCCGATTTGTCTAGAAAAATTGGCAAGAATTTTTGAAAATTTCATTCTTGAAGAGAAAGAAAGTTCTAATTGAAGAAATAGAGTAGTGTCGTGCACTGTGTGTTAATGCACATTTTTAATTGGAAGGGGAAGAGTTTTGTTCATAAATTTACCGTGTTGTCTTTTTCTTTTATATATATATATATGTCATCGAATAAAAGAATATGGATTAGAATTTGTTTCGTCGTCAGATTTAGTCGCAAGCTCTTTGTATTTTGCATCGTGGCACGTTTCTGTTTCTCGTTGAAACTCGATTCCTTTGTTTGATCGTTAATTCATGTTTGTACACATGTAGACTCACGCATATTGCGAAGATCCAGACATAATTCTCTGTGGAAACAAATCCGATCTCGAAGACAAACGTGTTGTTAGTGAACATAAGGCACGGGAATTAGCGGAGAAGCATGGGTAAATAACATAGTACATGTCATTTATTACGTTCCTTATCAGCCACTGTGATTAACTCAGTGTTGTTCCACTCGTCTTCCTTTTTACTTCCCATTGCGAAAACCGAATAGAATATAAACTTGCAGAGTTACACACGTTCTTCCCTCATAGCAATTCCCAAAACCAGATCCATTCGTCCGATTAGTATCATCTTCCAGTCGTTTTATTTAACCTTCAGTTGTATTTGTTCGTCGTTTCATTGATACAATCAGAGGAGACTAATTGCGTAGGACCAAATTGCAGTTTATACTATTCGAAACTTCCAGAGATGTCTGTGCGTAAATTCGCTACGCAACGATTTACGATATGTTCGTGAGATTGTTTACAAAATACACACGTGGAAGCCTGAAACAGTGTGAACTGCAAAGTACCTGCAAAGATACAGATTACAGAAAAAGATAAAGAATCTGAATGTGCTATACTCCTCAGCTTGGTCTATTTGGAAACGAGTGCAGCCACAGGCCAGAACGTGGCACGCGCCGTGGAGATACTTTTGGACCGGGTGATGCGCAGGATGGAGACCAGCGTGGATAAATCACTGCTACCTCACCAAAGAGTGTTACGATGCCACGAGCGCGACACATCGCCTCCGAGTACTTCCTGCTACTGCTGACACTGTTCTTACGTGTAGCGTAGCTGAATAACGAGCTTGCGCTTTATTCAGCTAACAACGTGGCCCCGACTGACTCGCACTTGAATCTCCACGGTCGTTTAAATGTCACGTGATAATACTACTTATGCCTGTTCATGGTAAAATATCTACGACGTACAAATTTCGGAGCACTAATACAAAATCGAAAGTCGGCGTACCTTCGTTAGAAGAATTTCCAATCGGGATGATCGATAGTTTATTTGTACAATCGCAAAAAAAAAAAAAAAAAAAAAAAAAAAAAAAGAAAAAAAGAAAGAGGAACTGTACCTTGTATGTTATCACAATGTTCGTGCATCGTTGTATTCTGAGAAAGGATTCGCGTTGTTTCCCGTATTCACGCGCACACTGTCGTCTTCCATTAACTGCTTCCCTCGGTATAAAACTGAATGTCTGACGAAGAACCGACGCGTACCTTCGACGTGTCGTATATCTTTCACACTTCTTCGCGATAATGTGATCTACCTGTTAACTGTTGTACGCACAACGTGTTCAATATCATGTCATGTTTTTGGTCTCTGTTCATTCCGCCAAAAGTTGTGATACGATAGCATTCCGATTATCTAGGACGAAACGATCAATTTTTTCGACGTGTATATGTATTTTTGATGCTGTTATTGTACCCATACCAAAGATTCGTACGTCTAGTCGTTAAGTATACTACGCTGAGAATACAATCAAAATGTTGTTTGACGCACCGTTTATACTGTCGTTAATCGAATACTGATGTGCCCCTGTCAAATTTTCGAGCGAAAAGATATATCTTGCGGAGACTATGTGTCAATCTTTCTAGTTGTTAAAGTGGAGCATCAGCGAGTGTTTTATTAGCACACGTTGCGAAGACTACATGTGGTGTTTCTCTAAATTTTTACATCCGTTACATGAGTTACGAGTGGTTGAGAAATGTTCGAATATATATATATATATATATAAAAGTATATATTTGTTCAACACCTATAAGGGTGGGATGATAACTTTCTGGTTATGTGATATTATATAGACCGTTGTAAAAGGTATGGCGCGAAATTGCAGTATTATAGGAGTGTGAATCTTGAAACTTGACACCTCTTGAAACGTCGAAAAGACGTTCTCACAATATTTCTCTTAGCGTCAAAAATTTTGCCGGGAATGTTTGAAACGATAGAGACATTCCGAGTTATTGCCCTGTTCTATGTGTATCGTGTCATACGTCGACGTAATAAAAAGAGATTGCACGAGTTATAACTTCTCCGACCGAAATTCCACCGCTCATTTTCAGTTTGCTATGATCTCGAGAGCGAAACGGAAAATGAAAATGCACATGGACGATCGATGCAACGTCGGGAATTAGATTTAGGTGGATTTTTGATCTAACTTTTCCTCGCGTACGACGGAAATCGCGAAATTTGTAAATTACGAGCGAATTCTCGAATTTGTTCCATGTCACGGGGCGTGGGTCCCGATGTGTTCAATTCCGACTGGATCGTAGCAAACTATGATCGCTGTTCGTATGTGGCGAATTTTGCGTGTCGATGTGTGACTGCGTTTTTCGAGACTTTTCACTGTACACTGTTCAAAGTACCGCTCTCGTCTAATAAAACAATTTGAATCAACCAAGCGTGAGAGAGACGCGAAAAGCGTGCCTCTGCTATGTATACGTACTTAACCAGCAATGTACTTTGTGAAAATTCTGTCTGAAGGATACGCGTTCGGACAGAAATTTTCATAAAGAATATCTCGCCGAGCAAATAAACGCTCTGTAGTTCCGCTTAAACTAGCTTCTATCAGTTTATCCTCGAATCCTCAGCCTGGCAAGGCCACGAAGTAGCGCGTCCACGCCGGATAAGTCGAAACGGAAGGAACTCTGGCCCGGTAAAAACTCGACGATGCTTCAAAGTTAGAGAAATGCGAAGTTTTCAAGCAAATTTTCGACACAATCAATCAAAACGTGATAGCTTGCCGGCGTAACGTTGGTTATTGGAACTTTATCTTTTCGTTAGTTATCGATGGTTCAGAAAACGCAAGCAACTTTCTTGCTGCGAGGTTGGGAAAATGTGAAACGAAGAAAGGAGAATAAAACGGAATAATTTTATTCCCCTGTGGAGGAATAAACGGCAAGTGTTCTCCGCGTAGTTTCGCGTGCTCCGTTGGGGCTTGGAATCAAATGCAAACAGATCGGCTGTTGGGAAAAGGCTGGCCAGGAAACATTTCGAATATCGAGCCGGTGAAACTTCGTTTCATCAATAATAGGAGAGAGGAAAACGCGCAACCTGCGAGCCTTCGTTCAGAAAGTTTCGTGCGCGGAAAACTTCTTTTATGGAAGTTCGATCGAAGTTTCTCTCTGCCTTTGGCTGGATTATTAGCCGACTATTTATATACAACGCAGTTTATTGTTTACGCGCTTTTTAAGCTCTCGCCGGATCGGGCGAAATGTATTTTTACGGGCGGAAGTTGGAGCGGCGTCGTGCTTTCACGAGAATCAGCTTGATCATTTCGCGATCGAACGAACTTTCGTCGAGAGGAGGGATGCTTTCAATGAAATACGTTTCTATGCACATTATTCGAGGCAAAACTTATCGAATTGATAAAGAGGCAAAAAAAAAAAAAAAATGGCGAAAACGAATGTAAACGACGTCCAGTCGAGTTTCATTCTGTCGGGTAAACGGCTGTTTCGTGACTGCGTTATTTTATTTTTTTAATTTTTTTCGCATTCTCTTTACGCGTGTGCCGCGTCGTTTTTTCGTACCCGTAACCATTCACCGAGCCGGTGCACTTTGGAAAACACGACAAAATCGGATAATTTGCATTTATTTACAACCAATTTTTCAATCGCGTTCAGAATTTCGAATAATTGGGATCCCAATTAAACCGGTTAAATCAGAGTATCCCGTATTAAAAGCTATATCCATAACGTTCATAAAACGCGTACACCTGAGCCTGTATTTGTCTTCCGTATTTAAGATTTCCATCGATCATTCCTGTTATTATCGCATTACTTTTCCTTCTAATATAGATTACTAAAATTACCTAAATTCCATCTTTTAAGATAGTGAATAAAATAAAAGATTCTATCATTAAACCTATTATTTCCTAGAATATCAAATTTTATCTCCACGGTGAATTTGAGATTTCCTTCGATCATTTCTGATGGGTACACCTTCTCCCAACAATGGATTCCATCTTTTAAGGAAGTGAACAAGATATAAAATTCTATTACCAAATCTATATTTGTCCATTATATATTTCAATCATTTCCATCAATGACGTATATCCTAATACAAGTCACAATTCCCCAATACCGGATTTCACGTTTCAGTCTCAGAATACTGAATAAGAGAATTGTGATCATATTTGGCAGGGTGATCGCGTTCACCGCCAGTCGATATTTTGCTACACCCCTCTCCTTTGAAAGCACGCCGACCAATCGAACGATTAGGCGTTCGTAGCTTTGGCTCTGTCAGGAACGTGCCGTTGATATCGGTAACGACCACTTTGAGACTAGCAGTTAGGCCCCTGTCCCTCTGTGCCGCCTAATTATTACGCGGACCCTCAAGTTCATTTGATAGCGGCTAGACAAAGCGATGGAACCGTTCAAAGCGTGGCAGGACTATCAAAAGGACGCTATTTATCGGACCGTGGTTGCTCGTCGCCCAGACACGCGCGTCTCTTTCCATCTGCCTCTTGTGCCACCCAACTCTCTTGTTCCCACCCTTTTATTCCCTATTCACGGCTGCTGTGGCACGTTCGAAATTTCCCTCAAGGTGAAACCCAAGTTTCCGCGACACAGTGTCAGAAACTTGTGTGACCGGAAGTTTCGCAGAGTCATCGCGCGGTGTGTGGTGACCCGGTTCTGTCTCAGTTTACGGTTCCTCGCGAATAAACTCGCCCGGAGTTCTCATGAATGGAGACCCCGCGGTGACCTCGAAGAAATTCCTCTTAATTCCTACAAATCGTACAGCGTCCGATGCTGTGTAATCTTTGTAATCACGCAGCATCCATCGTTCGTATCGCGAGATCATTCAGCCATTGTTGGCTTTCGCGAATCTGTGGCACGATTAGCCGGTATTCCGGTTTCAACGTGGCTGGTTCACAAGTGAAATGAAGTTTCCACAGGGTGCAACGTCAGTTGCAAATAAACCAGGAAGTCGATGACTGCCATCAAAAGCAAGACCAGACAAGAAAGCAGAAGTTGCAGTCGAGGTTTCGGTTTACGTATGAACGTGGTATTACGTCAGAGGAGCTGGACAACAGGAGTCGAGTCCTGTGACGGGCAGGTTCTCGATCGTGGAAGAGTTCGAAAATCAAATTGACCTTAAGAGGACTTAAAACGGACAACAATATGTCAGGACGAATTAGGCGAAACAAAAAAACGATTACCTCTTCCGGTAATACGTGGAGTCTACGTACGATCCTTACGTGTCTTTGTTCGACTTGTCAGAGGGGCCGAGGAAAGAGGAATAGTTTTAGTTGGATATTGGACTGCCAGATAAAACGAAATTACTCGGCGACCTCGAGCGCCGCCGGACGCTGGGAATCGCTCTTCGGTTTTCTGGGTCGGTGCTGCTGTTGGCTGATTTATAACTTCCGGTTGATACTTCATCGCGGAAAGTGGAATTGTACGACAGAATTGTGGACAGAAACCGAGAGATGATTGAATGAACGCTGCCGAATGGGTAAAAGTGATTGGATGACTTTCGGTCATCAGGATGAATATCAATCTGCTTCCAAACTTTTTTCGTTTCTCTGGTATTTTTAGAACTTTCGATTAATAATTAGTTATAATTGCCAGAAACGGAGAGATGACTTTAGGAAAATATATTAACCTTTTCATATCTCTGATATTTAGAATTGCGAAAAATTAATAACGATATTTTTGTGTTTAACTTGCTAACGAGATGGAGATTAGATAACACCCAGCTGTGTTCTGCGTTCCTGTTCTTTAGAGGGTGTTCCAACAGAATAACACAGTGACATCAGTGACTCTATTCGAAATTCTTATCAACTGCTGGTTGACCTCGTCCACAGAGAGATACCTCTGCTAATATCTTGTACTCCTAATATCATCGAACCAAAGATACCTAGACGTTACTGTTAAAGCCAGTACTGTTTAACACCTCCATTATCGTTCTATATCCCTATTAACATTATACAGAGTACTAAGACGTTATAACGAATGTTAGCAACATTCTTTTTCCATATTGTTCTACTGCTCTTTTTGTTTAGTTAGTTCATTGTCGTTCTACATTCCCGCCAGCATTGAAACAATAGTAGCGGAAGTGTATAATCAAAGGAAGAGGTGGTTTCCTCGTTTGGCTCCTCTGCTACCGTTCTAGTTTCCTGATATGAAAAGCCATTCCTCGTTAAGAATATACCGTTACAACGCAGAACGTTTGGCGAACGTTTCTAATTGGAAAGAAGGTTCCAAGTGCATAAAATTATAACAACCGTCTGACGTTTCATAGTTGTTACAAGATAAGACGCCGAATTTAATGTAACTCGGAAGACTCGTTTTCTTTCTATCGTTGCATTTGACTTTTTTTGCTCTGCTGTTTTCAAATCGAACGAAACTTTGGTTCAAAAGGTTATCAATCGTGTCGAAAATGGTTGAACGATCAGATCGATAAATTACAGATTCTTACAACTGGCGAATGGAAAAGTTTTTCCCGTACCAGAAACAACGCAGACGATGCAATCAACAGCCCGGGGAAATTGTCTTTTTGCTTTCTGGGGGGGGAAAAACTGAATTCTCCGCTCGAGATTCACCAGATAAAGCGTTGACAAATAGCTGGTATAGATCTGCTCCGGAAATTGTTGCGTGCGCAAGAAGCTTGAAAAATTAGAGGTTGCTCGCCGGAAGTCGAATTGTTTGACGGCCAATCGTTGCTGTTTACGTCCAATGTTTCGATTCGTTTCGATTGAAACTACCGAAGTCATATTGACTTACAATGCTGTATAGGAAACAACAGTTGTATTAATCCATGTCAAATTTTGTTTTATTTCGAAATGTTTACACGAGTTATTTTGTCAAGAAAATGGACAAAGCTTCCATGCGCGTTCGAATGTCTCTGCTAGATTGATTGTGTAATTCAAAATTCAATTCAAAGGGTGTAATTAACTTCAAATATGATTACAATGTTAAAAATGGAAAAAATAAATGAGAGAATTATGAGTTAGAATACTTAGGTGTGAATTCGCAAATGGGTTATTTGTTACTGGTACACGAAAAAATGGACAAATTAATGCGTCCAATAGATTTTTGTCTTTCTCCTTCTGCATTCTCACTCTACTGAAATCGAAGTGGATCAAACTATTCTTTATCGATGCGTTTCCAAAGCTCGACTACAGTTTATAAGATACTCTGCCAAGTCCTTCTTCTATCGGAAAAAGAAAAAAAAAAAAAAAGAATTCTTCAAAAATACATGCACGCAGTGACGCGATTCAAATTCTCACCGGATGCGAGAGGGTTGCTACTTGCTGCCGGCCTTTATCGCAGTTTTTAGTAGTCTTGAGTAATCGCGATCGACGATGGTCGGTATCGTTTCGCCCGGTGTTCCCGGCGAACTTTCCTATCCCCCTATTGTCCCGGGGATCGTGGCGCGGATTTACCGGAAGAGAGAGAGAGATGGCCAGCCGCATCCGGAAGCAGCGGCGGCTTTTACGATTCCCCGCGCTGCTCTAAAACAAAGCGGAAGTGGAATAAGAAGTAGCCAGCGCCGGTTCAACTTTCCCGCCGTTGTAACGCGCGATCGTGAGGCGTTTTCTCGATCGTTTCACGGCCTCGAAAGTGGCCCCGCGATAAGGATAACGATACCAATGGAAACGTGACGTTAATTGGAAGACGATCGCTTTTCTTCTTCTACTTCCTCTTCCACCCCTCTGCCTCACCGCTGGAACGAAACTTCTCCATTTCCTGCGAGTCGATCAGCTAACGACCAACCTCTATCGCGAAACGAGGAATCTTTAATTGTTTCCTACGCTCGGGGAATAATTTCCTCTTTCTTTGCGCGTCTTTCGTTGCGTCATTACGAATTGCGGAGATTGAAACAAATTCCGATCGAGCGGCCACGCTGCATTTTGGAAGTGAGATCTTTCAGGTTGAGAGAGATCGGGCAGTTCTAGGTGTTGTGTGTGGCGAAGTGCGGGGACATTTGGAGAACGAAATATGTAGGATTTGACGTTGAAGGAAATATGTGGTTCTGTTTCAAGAATTAGCGCGATCTAGGGTTTTTGAGTCAGAAGAGTAATTGGAGTAATTGGAGTAATTTACATTGCAACTCGCGAAGATTCTCAATTACAATTATTGCAATTCAACGGCGTCTGAACGTTATTTATTCGTGCAAGTTGCTCAAGACAGTTTGTCGCAGGATATCCGAAGACATTTTCCTATTCTTTAGCCGCTACGTTAAAAGCTGACGGTGCCTCGTAATAGCAAGTTTGATTATTAATCAAACAAGTTCGGATTTCATTATACAACAAGTTTGGTTATTAATTTTAAGCTGTTGAAGTTTAAGTGTCTCAAATAAACCTACTTTGCTCTGCTCGAGAATGTTAGAGCTGAGAGATCCGAAGTTGCGAAAGAAGTAAGGAGAGAAGCGGGAAACGTGGTGGAAACTCCCGCGGAGGGTCTTTCCGGTAGGAATGAAGTTACGTCGGCTGAAACATTCGGCTGAAATAATAATTCGCTCGGTCGTTTAGATGAAATTTGCATTAGCGAACAACGTGCCGCCGGTGCTCTACACGCGTACTTTCCGAAATTTTCCGATCGAGAAATAATTCGACCGTCCGGCGACGATATTTAAATCTTCGTGTTCGACAGGTACCGGAAGTTTCGCCGTTTTGGTAGACGGGGGAGGTGGGGGGAGGAGGAGGGGGCGCGACGTGGAACCGGGCCGAAAGAGAGCCACGGGCGAGCTTTTGTCTGTGTGAATGAAAAATGACCGGCGCGCGCGTATAAAAATTCCGCTATTTGCATATCGCCATCGATAGGAAATCGTTTAGCATCGATGGGAAAACATATTTTTTTTCCCTTCTTTTTTTTTTTCTTCCCTTTTTTCGCCGTGATGGAAAAGGAAAATAAATCGAGAACCAGGCTCGGAAACTGGCTCGCCGGAGTTAAGAAAATTGTTCGACAGGGATTCTCGAACTTTAGAGCCAGGATTCTCGTTCGATATTCTCACATGGTAATATCTCCGTTTCGCCGGAGGAACATTGACAGGGCACGAGTTTATACACTTTGATGCGGGATATTTGAAGAGGGAGTAAAGATGATATGATTGAAAATGAGGAAAAGAAAATAAGGGAAAGGAAAACAGATGGAGGGGGAGGGAAAAAGGATGATCAAACTTTGGAGAGCACGAGAATATTGTTTATGATTTTTAAATCATTGATGATAAATTAATGTTACAAAGTTACAAATTAAATTACAAATGGTAATGTTATAGTAATGATAATAATCCACAAAATTAATTATAGTGTAATGGCGTAATTGTGCGACTTGAGTTCTTCGTTAGTTTTTCTCTGATAAATGTATAATTCGAATCAAGATATAGGATTAGTGCGTAATAATTTTATAATTATTGAAATAAATCAAGCAATTTTTTGCCATTAATACATTGTTACATTGATTATTATTAATGTATGCATATTAAAAAATGAGATGGACCAAAATTCCGCGTATTTTTATATCCATCGTAAAAGCGAAACGTCGTAATAAGATATATCAAACAGATATAAATATTTCAATGTTTATTTTACACAATAAAACGTTGTGAAAACCTGACAGTATTCTTCTAATTACAAATCCTTCAGTTTCCGCTGGTGAATAAAAATAAAAGGAAAAAGAACGGCGGGCAGGAAACTTGTTCATATGTGCGTTGTGAAATTTCAAACAAAAAAAAAAAAAAAAGAGAGGGAGAGAGAGAGATCAATTCACGAGTTCGTCAAGCCACAGAGAACGTTCGATTCACGATTTTTTTTTTAATCTTTTTTTTTTTGTTTTTTAGTTGAAAAACACAGGTCAACTGGACGAGATCGCGTATTATCAATTTGAAGCGCGGGACGATCGAGCGCGAAAGCGTATTAATAGGAGATTTTTAATTAAAGCTATTCAGGCAAAGTGTTCCTCGTTGACGGCGCAAACTTTGTCGAGAACGCAATTTACAGTTCCAATCGGGGAGGAGCAGGCTGCCAGTTTGACTGTGCAACAATTTCTAAAGCACGGCGGAGCCTCGCTTAATGCGATCCAAAGCGTTCTGGCTTCGACGATTCGATTTTGATCCGGAGATCAATTCGGTAAACAATTCGTGAAGCGGCACTCGATGAGATGTGACACGTTTACACCGGCTTGCCTCGATTCGAAATTGATTTCAGCTTCGACCTGGGCTGGGTTTTTCGAATTCACCGACTGGGGTCATCAAATTCACGTTCGATTTCGCGCGTTCGATAACCTTCTATATATGGAAATGAAATAATTCGGAGAAGAATGCAAATGCCAAACGAAAGAATCCTGGCTGGTCAGATTGTTTCGAATCGAATGAACGCGGGGAATAGAGAACGAGACAGGCAAGAGACAGTAGGCGAGAATTCTTCCATCTTCTGACAGCGATTCGTCCGGGACGTATTCTCTTCTTTCTCTGGCCTCTCTCTGTAGCCGAGCTAGTTTCTCATGTTTCACAATCTCCGGGTGAAACAATCGAGCGCATCGCATTGTCTCAAGGGACACAGGGCGAATGAACATCAGACCGAGAGCAGAAGCGTACGAGGAGGAGGCTCGCGAGAAGCCACGTAGAACAGTTCTTTCTCGTGGAGCGCGACGTCTGTTCCATCGCGTCCCTATGCATCGATCCTCCTTCCACGATTGTCTTGCAGACGGTGAATCCACGCCGAGGCAAGATTGTTCATTGATTCGTGGATTGAGCGAAAACCGGCTGGAAAACTCCGCTTCCCCGGAACGGATAAAAGAACTGCAAATCTACCGTTTTCATTCTGCCGGCGAATATCTTTTTTATTACCTTAGGAACGGTGCTCGTGCCTGGATAATTAAAGCGGTGCGTCTCGGAAGATTGTGAAATGTCATTTATAAATTCACATTGAAAGTTTTTATTTGAAAATATAACGTTACTCTGTAACGTAACTTATCAGAGATGGTTAAAGTTTCGCATGTATGATACGATTGTTCTTCAAGTCGTACTTTAAATCGCAAGATAGAAGCTGCAGTCAGAATCTATTATTTATTACACGTCATTAAATATTATCGGATCCATCGAAACCGACGCGTGCTTCCAAATTTCACTGAAACCTGAAAAACTGCATCTCTCGTACCTCTGTACATAATTCACCGTACCGTGGTCATTAGACCCGTGGCATAACTTTTCCGTGAGCTCGGTCCGTGAGCCGGCAAATTGATCCGTAACACACGAGATCTCTGGATCGTGGAACCGTGGCCCGGCGATTTCAGGACGAAGCTGCGGTTAAATTGCGAGAAATCGCGCGGCGATGGCGTAACTAACGTGTCGTTAAGAAGCGTAGCGGCGAGGAGTGCGCGATCCGCAAAATCGAATCGCCGTGCCAGAGGATCGGCGGGGACTGGGAGATTTCCATATCCCGCAGCGATCTTTCGGCCGCGCCGTGACTTTCGGCGATCGTGAAGCGCCGCGAGACGTTTTATTTCGACATTATAAGCTATTTCGCTTCGGAATGGGACAAATGGAATTGCCGTGGCCATCGAGCAGCGGGATATGGCCGTGCACCCGCCCTCCCACGACCGAACCTCTGCCAGAACTCGTTCCGATCCACCTCGTGAATATGATTCCCGCGAAATTAAAATGTTCGTTCTGCTCTATCCTCCTCCGTCTCTCTGGTACTAGTACCTTATCCCTTTTAACGAACTATTGGAATCTCGAACGGCGGTTCGAGATTTCGTGCGGTGGCGTCTTGATCTGGATGAAAGATACGCCCCCCTCTTCCTTGTGACCTCGTTAAGATCAGATCGATCCTGATATTTATTCCCTCCTACGTCCTTCTTCTCGATCCTTTCTCGGTTTTCGTCGATCAGAGAAGGTTTTTCAGTGCTATCAATTGTTATTGCGGTTGAAGGATACAGTAAGTTTCCCGGTCTTCGTGTGCAAAGATATTTCTTTGATCCCTTGTCGGAGAATTTTAAATTCTTCTCCGAATTTAACTTGTCCAATTGAGCGAGGATCTTTGAGACTTGATTCGTAATTAAAAATACTGTCGTTCGCGTGGTAGACCAAATGAATAATGGTTCTCTCTTCGGAGAAGAGAAGATTGTTTTCTCTCGATAATTCACGGAGGAGAAATTCCGGTGGATCAGTAGGTGATTAAGAAGAATCGTTCGTTCCTCGGAATTAGATTCAGCACGGCGTAAGGAGTGCTTTCGACGATGTGTATTAGGTGACCCGGTCCTCCAAGGATTGTTCAGGTCTCCGGTTCTCTCCGGGGTCTCGAGCAAAGTTTCAAATTCCTCCGAAAATCGCGAGCGCTGCGGAAAGTTTCGCGGAACGTTCGATTTACAGAAAGTTCTCGCGAGGTGAACTCGAGACGCCCGCGTTTCAAAGCATCCCCTTTTCGTCTGTTTTTCCAAACGGCGCTTTCTCGCGCACGATGACGGCGACGCGCGACGCGCATTCGACTTTGCATGTAATTTACGATCGCGGATGCCGAAGCGTCGCGTAAACTTTCAGACGCGGTGGCCACTTTAAGCTTGGAACCGGTTCAAAGAGCGCGGATATTCCTCGATATTTCTCCGGCTCAATCCTCGAAGCATCGTCGCGCACGATTTCATCGTATCGTTTATCGCGCGAACATTCCCTAAAGCCGGGCATGCTGCAACTTGGAAACACGCGGATTTTTTCCCTTCGCTGATAAGTTTAGCGCGAGGACGGTATACGCGAGTCGTCATAATCCATTGTGGTGGCGAACTCGTTGCGGTGGCCCTTAATTCTAATTCTGGCTTCCGTTCTGGCGCCACTTTGCGCCGTCCTTCTCCCGCTGTTAAAACAGCAAACGTCTCGTGTCCGCAAGGCCAAAGTGCAAATTCAACTGTTCCCACCTATTCCGCGTATGAGAACTCCACTAAAAGCTGCGAAGCACGCGAAAAGCTTCAGTTGTCCGTGTCCTGGTCAACCACAATCCAGCTGCTGACGTTGCACACTTTGTTAATATCCGTCGACGTTTTTGCGCGATTCCCGGCGTC
>KQ435753.1:1613553-1626269 GCA_001276565.1 Melipona quadrifasciata | reverse complement strand
ATTTCTGGGCTTTTCAGTGAGACGAATCGCACTGGGGTACAAGTCGTGTAGTTTTTTTTCATTTAACAGCGGTAGATCAGACAGCGGTAATCGTATGGTATCTATGGATTTTTACAAGAGATTCGGCACAGATTCGGTTTCTCTGAAATCGTCAATATTATATCGAACAGAGTCGATTAATCGAGCATTAATTAAAACTTAATTGCTCCGACATAATAATTCATAGCAAACGAACGTGATTCTATTCTACAATAGACTCTGCCGTAATAGTTCATTACTAATAGAATATTTGCATAACAAAAAGGTGTTGCGTAAGTTAACCACCCAAAATTGGTGTATGACACGTTCAGCTGAAAATTATAGAAAAAAAAAAAATAAATAAAATGAGATTGCAGTGAATAAATGAATAAATGAATAAATGAATTCTATTGGAAGACAAATGGATATTTTTAATATATAGCTCCTTTAATTAACCTTAATGAGGCTCTATCGTTCAAGTTGAAATTTTTCGTTTGTATTCATAGAATGAGAAATAAATATCAAAATTCAGCGATCGTTTTTCTTGTCGGTCAATTGGTCTCGGAGAGATCGATTGCATACCTGGTCACGCTCGAATCGGTTATTCCCGGTTAGACACAACGACATACGGTCTACTGCGGACTCGTTAAGACGTCGACAGTCTGTGTTTGTTGCGAAACTTCCAAATCAAGTTTGATAAGGCGCATCCGAACAAAGTTGCCAACGACGTCTGAAAATGTATGAGCGCTAATTCCGTATTCTTCGCTGGCGCGAATGATTTGTTATTCGCTCGTTGCTTACGTTTTCGTTCTTCTCCTCGTAGCTTCTATCGACGTTCGATAAAGGCAAGATTCGCATAAAGGGCGAAATACACACACACACACACACACAGGGTCAGAAGCTAGCGGAGGACGATACAAAGGGCATCGGTTAGCGGTCCAGATTCGGAGGGGACCCAGGGTAGATGTAACTGGAGCGAATGGAATTAGCGTAATTCGCGGTCTGAGCAAGCGCGTCCTTTAAGTTATAGTGCTCGGCAACATAGAAATTCCCGCTCGTCGGAGTTGTAAGTTCCGTCGGAGTTTCCTCTCTGCCGTTGGCTTAAAATTACACAGCTTCCCACGAACTGCCGGCTTCGCCTCACATAATTTTCTTTCTGCCGCGTGCGTTTTCCCGCTCTCTCCGGCAACTCTCTTACATCAAAGATTTAAGATCATCAAGTTTTCCCTCGAATTACAACCGGCTTGGCCCCGGCCAACTTCTCCACTTCTCCGGCGAATCCCCGAGTTAAACGCGCAAATAAAATAAAATAACAAACCGCGTCGGAATAGAGTGAGAGAAAAATCGATGCACTTTCGTTATTGTGATCTCCGGTGTTTACATTTTTAATGCGGTGTACGTTCAAATAGGTAGAATCTCTCGTTGCAAATTCTTGCTTCGACTATCAAAATTTCTTTTTAGTAATTTTTACGTTTCTGGCTGATGATACAGATCTCGTTATACAGATCGATATACTCGCACTGATTGTGAACAGATGATGGTTCTACCGTGACGCATCTTGCAGTAAAATGATTTCCTGACGCATCGAGACAGCAAACACGAGGATCGACGATTCTCGTCTTCGTCCAATTGAGTCATACAACCCCCTTTGATCTGTTATCCCGTGTTTCGTGAGAGTTCGGGTCACCGCGATGGGGGAACAGGGACTCGTTCCCGGTCTGGATAATTTAACAGTGGCCAGATGAGATAAGGTATCCTGATGGTCGTCGAGGCGGCGGTTTTGCGGTGCGCCTTGCAACTCGCCCGTGACGCCGACCAGTTTCCCGATTTTCTCCTGTAAACACGTCGGCCCGCGATGCAACATTTGTTCGCGCCTCCGGATCCCGAAGGAAATTTCCGCCTTCCCGGCCTCGAACGCGTCTGGGACATAATAACCCGCGACGGTCAATAGAAGAAACCGAGTCGGATGGTTCCTTCGATGGATATTTTATATTCGTGGAATATTCCATTTCGTTGCGCGGTAACTGTAAATTATGACACGCCAGGGGATCTGATATCCAATCTCGCCTTTTCGAAGTATCTTGCGGAAATTGCAAAAGTAGAGAGTCCATTTTCATTGAATTTTAGAGCAAATGTACATTGTGAAAGAAATGAATTGGTTATTTTAACGTTGATTAAAGTTTCTCACCGATACAAAAATATTTTGTTGGATAATTAGAGCGACGATTTAGAATCTTTTTCAGAAAGATTTCGAAAAGAAGAAAGTTAGAAAAGAAGCAGAATCGTAGCATAATGGCTGGATTACGATTTTCTGAGATCGGCGCCGTACAGGCTACACTACTGCCGCTTATAGCGCCAACTTCGTACGCCTAGAGACCATCCATTGCAGTTGATAGAGCTTAGACTTTGGATATTTTTCCAATCGTTTCCAATCTTTCATTGCGAACGAGGTTTATTTACCGCTACCGTTGAATTACCCTCTCAACATGTACCTTTAGATCAGTTTCAACGTTTCGTCGTAGCAACCATTTTTGCGTTTCCATACGGAAGTTTGTTCGTAAAAACAGTCTAGCTCAGCTCTAATCCACGTAATTATCGGAAATAACTTCTTGTCTTTGCGCAAAAGGGACGTTTCGTCTCGCGGGGGATGAAAATCCCCCCGTCGTCTACATTCGCGCAATAGGTTAAACAGCTCTCTGGCGCGCAGAGACACGTGGCAGTTACGTAGCTAGGCGATCAGACAGGGACAGAACGGAATTACAAGTACCAGGTGCTGCTGGAATCTCGATAATGTCAAAGACCGTTGGCGGAAGGCGGCTGGTTGGAAACTCCAGATGAAATATCGCCGCAGGGGCCATGTGCTCAACTTCGAATATATCATTCGCGACTACTTACCGATCTGGCCTCGCGCGGATCCCCGTAATTCTTCGACCATCTCAGGCCATCCAGGGTGGGACGAGAGTTTTCAGTGAGCACGATTCATGAGCGTACTTCTGCACCGATCGGTGGATGCAGGAAAATCCTTCCGCCCGACAAATGTGCAGTTCTCGTGCTGACGGCGAGTGGAACGGATCGAGAGGGAATATCCTTTTCCTGCCAGGTGGTCGGGGCTGCAATTAGCCCTCCGATCCTTCTTTCGCCCTCTCCCTCTCCCTCTCCCTCTCCCTCTCCCTCTCTTTCTCACTCGTTCTTCGGATCACTTCCGTTTCTCTTTTTCAATTCGCGTTACGAATTTCGAGGCGATCCAACGTTTCGGATTGTAATTTAAACGGCGATTAAGAAGGGGACGGGATATCGCGCGGTCGGAAATTGTTCGACCCAGAAAATCGGGCCAAACGCCCGGCCATTGATTTTTTACTTAGGATTTTCTCCACTCTGTCTCGGAAATGGATTCCGTACTGTTCCCTCGGTCCTTTTCTCGACACGCGAGAAAAACCTTTGGACTCTTTTCTCGATGTTAGTAGCAGCTAGGAGCCAGCGGCGTGGCTGAAATGATCGATTCGCAGGGTTTTATGGAAATTTTACAGATTTGCGATCACAGCCTTCTCGTTACAAATCGCCAGGCACGTTGGTTTAACCGATATCGAATACCAATCACGCTAATGATTCTAACAATCAAAATCATATTTGCTTGTAAACAATATGTAAATTTGCTCACGGCGCGGCACAAACGCCGGACGCAATTCCCGCTCCGGAGGAGGGGGCTGTGTCGGGAGGAAACAGAAACATTAACCGTGACCATTCATAATACTCTGGCATTAATTACCGGTCGTAAACGAGAGACGAAGCAGCGGCTCCGCTGCGGAATCGAAAGTATCGATTTTGAAGCGATCGTTGTGTCGCTGCGTACGTACGAGTGCTCTCCCGCCTTTGAAAACTTCCTGCTCCTTCCTCCGTTCGCTTCGCCCTTTCGGAAAACAGCCGGGGTGTTTCCGAATCCTCGAAATTATCCGAAAAGTCATCGCCGCGGCGCGCCACTTGTCGAGTCATTGAAATTCGTTCTCCATCGAATTTAAGTCGAAGCGTACTCGACAGGGCCCACTTTCGTTGCGGTATCGCTATTGAAAAAGTGGCGCGCTGATTGTGGATTTGCACTGAAATAAATAGGCTGTGGTTCGCGGACTTTGCACCCGTCGAACAAAGCACGCGCCCGAGTTATTGTGCGGAGGGTTTCTTTTTCCATCCTTGTGCGCGATAGCTCTCGTGTCGGGTCAATGAAAGATCAAGCGTGCGAGAAAGTAGCTTTAATTCCTCGTCGGTTTTTAGCACGGTCTCTTTTCAGATTCGTCCGTTGATCGTTACGATCGAGTTTGGAATTACACACGCGTTACGTTGGTCTCGATGTAAGAACAACAGTTACGAAGTGTAACTCTTTTCTGTGAAAGAATTTTCAAATTCAGATGCGTTACTAATCAGACTATCAGATTTTATGAGAAGATGGAAGTTAAGTTGCAACAAATAAACAAATTGGACTAGTTTGGTTGCTCTTTGTAGCGGCCGATGATTTCTCGACTACGAGTTTCGAACACTGACTAGCACAAGCCGCAAGTGGTTGCGCGCCTAGCGTCGAGGTTCTACCGATCTCCGACGTTGAGCAAAAAAGCAGAGTGCGGCAACACCGCCAAGATGCGTGCACCGACAAGTCTAGCTGGTAGCTACGACACGAGCGTCTGGGGTAAGGAGTCGCTCTGCTATGGTCTAGCTGGTAGCTACGACACAAGCGTCTGGGGTAAAGAGTCGCTCTGCCATTAGTCCCACTGATGAATCTAGGCAATGACTGCGAGACGAAAACGCATAAACGCTCTATTCTCTCCCCGCTAATTGGCCCACGATTTTGCTCATTGTTTCCCTCGGCCGTGCACGATTTCCAGCTAAACCCGTTGCTTTCATCGTCCCGTTGTCCACGTGTATCAACGACGTTAATTACCGTTCCTTTTTCCAAAGCGACAATAACGTTCGATTCCAATGGTCATCCGTTTCTTCTCTCTTTCTCTTTCTCAGTCATGATCGCTGAGTGGATTGTTGCAAGAGCCACATTGAGTCGGTATCAATTCGTTGATGCGAAAGTCTGCCTGTTATCACAGAGAGAGAGAGGAGTGATCTGTAGCGGCCTAGGATTCCTCAACTACGAGTTTCGAACACTGACTAGCACAAGTCGCAAGTGGCTGTGCGCCTAGCGTCGAGGTCCTGCCAATCTCCGACGTTAAAAAAAGCAGATTGCGGCAACACCGCCAAGATGCGTGCACTGACAAGTCTAGCTGGTAGCTACAACACAAGCATCTGTAATAAAATCACCAAGAGTAAATCGAAGACTGCCGCATTTTAGATTCAATGAAAAAAATTAAGTCGAGACACATTAAATCGCCTCTTTTCCTCAAAGATTCCTCTCGTAGAAGCCCCCCCCCCCCTCTCCCTCTCTCTCTCTCTCTCTCTGTCATACACCTTCCGTCTTTCCATCAAGCATCTCGAACGTAAATACTTCACTCTTGAAAGATATAAAAAAATCTGGACACGTACGGCGTAAGATTAAACACAGTGGGAGATGACGAAAGATATCAAGACTGATTAAATTCACGATTTAAACGATACTTAACCTACATTACTGAAAAATATCAGTTGTTCCGAGTCTTTGTACGCACCGTGTATTCCACGTAGTATCTTTATTAAACGGATAAAATAGCATTGGCAAAAGGGAGGAATGTATTTGTTTTCACGAAGCAGCTGGAAGATTTGCGGCCGTGCCGGGGTCCGGTTTTCACGAAGTTTGTAGGCGCTAGTTCGTAGGCGGCAGCCTCGCAGCTGCAAACAGGCGTTAAAAATGTTAAGCCAGGATTATCTCAGACACTCATTGCTCGCAACTTCTGCTTGACACTTATGAACACGTCGTGCGTGTGCGAGCGACAAAAGAATATAGAAAGCCGGAGTGTTGTCCGGGTGTGCACCGGTGTTTCCCGGCGGGAAAAAGGGGCAATATTTTTCTTGTAAATTCAACTTTAATTAAGCAACCGTATTACGTCCGGCGCAGTTTTGTTCGCACGCTCGATGAAACGCAACTTTTTCCGCGCGTGTGTCACCCGCGTTGGTTGGGCGCGCGCGACAGAACAAGAAAAATACGAACCGAAAGGCAAGATCAATACGGAGGAAAGCCTCCCCCAGTGTTGTTTCTCCGACACATGAATATTGTAAATTTTCAAGGATTTCCATGGATCGAAGGGAAAACGGGGAAGGAGGCTTCGCATGAATCCTAAAGATATGCACCGGAAAATATGCATAAAGTATACAGACGAGAAGGTACGCTCGCGAGACTCGAGTCGTTCCTGCGTGCGCGAGATTGTTTAATTGAAGCCGCGACGAGACTCCGCGGCAGGAATTTTCGCTGTTTGTTCATTCGACGTATAGTGCGTTGTATTCGGCTGGCCAAAATTTGCAATTGGAAAGGATATTATCTATAAAAATCTTCCCGATGTTTTTCAATTAAAATTTCGAAACACATTACACGTTGGACGAAGAATCTTAGTTTCAATATAGTGTAATAAAAATCAATTGCAAATATTTCTGGAGAAACTATATTCATAGTACGTTGTATGTTTGAAAACTACGAGACGAAGAGAAATTTTTTGAACCTTCCCGCCATCCCTCTCCTGGAATTTAAAACATGCAATGATCGCAAAATCTTAATTGGAAATCATCGGGAGATACAAAAACATTGTCTTCCAACGGCGCGACTTTTAATCAGCCGAATTAGATTCTCGTCGGCCGGGTATCCCACCGCGCTGGGATACTTTCAACTTCTAGAACGCTTCCTCTAGCGTTAAAATTTATAAGGCGCTTTTGTCGACGTTAAATTTTTCATCTGCTGTTCTCTCTCCTCTCCGCTTTTCTTTCAGAGGAAACTCCGTGTCTCTTTGTCCTTGATTGCCTCTTTCAGTTCGACGTAAGCTTACGAATTCTCTCTAAGGAGAATTTTTGCTCGATAGCGAGAATTATCTCGGCACATTTGCGGTTTGACATTTAGAGTTAGCTCGCTGCTCGGTGTCATTCCGTTTCCGATACGCGAATAAATACATTTCGGAGCTGCCTCTTGTGTCTTCAACTATTCAGCATCGAGCGAAAGTAGGATGCAGAGGCAGACAGCGTTTGATACGCGCGCGATTCTTGACTCGTACTACTGTTATCGGGTTACTTTCGATTGTCGGCGTCTCCAGTTTGTGCTGGGAACCTTGTATAGACTGCTGCGTTACACGTTACAATTTACACAATGTTCCTTGATGCTCACCGAGCAACGGAGACATTGCAGCGTGATGAAATTGATTCTTCGTTTCGTCGAGGCTTGACTCGTACTACTAGCGTTTAAGTTACGTACTTGGATACTTGAAAAGATGGCAGTCGGCAATATTGTATATGTAACAGTTGCTACTGGTTACAATTGTATAAATAACAGGACTCTAAGCGTTTTGAGTATTTCTCTAATTACCAATTTTACCAACTTGCGATCTGAAGCGCCGAAATTCTTCTATAAATAAATGCAACATCCATCAAATCCTAGTTAAACTTCGGGTAACTATCTCGGAATTTGCGAGCACTGAGTCTCGGGATACTTATTTCAGAGGATCTCTTACGAGCGTGATAACTTTGTTCTTCAGTACTACTGCGGAATAAATGATTCCGGGACTGTTTTATCCGGAAAGGTATTCAACGCCGTGAGTTGCCATTCGCGGGCACAAAGACAAAAGGCGAAAACAAAAACTGTTTTCCCTTGTTTGTTTGTGTTACCACTGCTATGGGCGCTTTCTACTTTGAGCATTCAGTATTTCGGACTTTTCTATCGAGCGAATTTTTTTGTGACACAGTCGATAATAATCTCTGATTATTAACACTGCGCAGATCGTCTTTTGTATAGAGTGTCATTAGCGCGTTAGAATTGTCGATGATTTGTATCAAAGAAATTGAAGCGCGAAGGAATGAGAATATAGTAGAAATACACGCGAAAATTCTTATAAATTTATAAAGATTCCACAAAAAATTAATTTGGCAGTGCCAGCGTTAGTTTCTGCAATTTTGTGGCGGATACAGTGTTCTATCCTAAGGTTTTTGAGCGAGTGAGTATATCACAGAGCACGTGGCCAATTCACTGACGAACTCCATTTAACGAAAGTGTGTGTGTGTGTGTGTGTCCTCGCCGCGTTATACGGCCGCGTGTTACGCACGCGTTCAGCTTCCGGTGCGTCGATCATTTTCAACATTCGTTAACCATCGTGGCTATTGGGACAAACGTTTCCTATCAGCGGGAATGAATCACGTAGGCAGAAGCGTGTCGTTTGTTCCGTAAACCGTGTCGGCCGACGTGTTTCCTGCGGCATCACCGGAAACGAGAGTACCGGCGACATTTTATTGCGTCGACGAGTTTTTCGCGTGGAACGACCGCCACGCTGCCCGCTTTCTCCGCGTCGATAATTCATTGTCCACTTTATCAAAATCTCCGGCTGTTTTTCTCTCTTTCTCTCTCTCTATTTCTCTTCGTCTCTATGAAACCGAAATCGGCTGCGATAACCACCGTTTCGCGGCAATCGGTCGCCTGGTGGTCGCAAGGGCCGGGGCCGCCGGGCCGTGGATGACAGTTAGTGAACTTTCAATCGTTGCCAGCTATTCTGCTCGTATCGATTTAATTCATTAATCCGTTCGTGGGAAGTGCGATCTGGTGGAAAACCAGCGCAGCTAGCCTCTGGGAAATAGAGGAAAAATACAAATCGTTTGCCCGAGTTATTAATTCTCGCGAGAACTTCCGGCTACCAGCTTAATCACGGCTATCGACAATCGATATACCGCCGCGAAAGGACTTTGTCTGAGATTGATTAATTCCAGCCATTTATACGTTTCGTTTCGACCATTTGTTAAAATATTTGGACACTCTCGAGTCTTTCGTATTTCAACCGAACCTCGGATTTTGCGAAAGTTCAAGCTATTAATGACGCTTGATTAGAAAATACAGAACAGAAAGTGTATCTTCTCGTCGACTCACCTCATAAATCGACGTGACAATTTCGTACAGACGAACGATATTTTCAAAACTACAAGTTCTTTCCCCCCGAATATAGAGAATGGAAAGTACAGCAGTATTTCGATTTCCAAATTAATTCGACAAGCAAGAAGCCTCTCGATCTCGATACTCTTATCAACGATACCAAGGAACGAGAGGGAACACCGGTGCGCGATGGGGCTGTGGAACGCACAAACGGGAGTTTGACAAAACAGACACACCCCTGACGCAATCGTGCCCCCTAGCAGAGGCACGAACATTCTCCCTCGGCTGATCTGCGCCCGAGTAAATCGCAGATGACGCGTCTGTGTATGAGATGTACGTACACGCGGACGAAGGCGACGGGGGAGAGGGATGGACAGTGCGAGGCGAGCAGCAATAACGGACCGGGGCGAACGTCCGCACAATGGACTGGTCGGACGTTGGTCTCCTCGATATATCTGGCCGGCTGGCCGGCAATGGTGCCTAAGCGAAGGGAGGATATATTTCGAATATATATTTGACCCAGTGCTATCGACGCGCCGGTAACTGATAGCCGGCCGATTTCGGCCCCCTCGGACGCGCCTTTGTCCTCTCGGTTTGAATTAAGCCGCCATTAAAATAATAATCGGCGGCCGCGTTTCCACGCGTTGTCACGATTTTCGCGCGCGCCGTGTCGCCGTGTCCGCTCCATTCGCCAGCGATAGAGAGCCGAGGCGCCGAGAGCCAAAAGGGAGAGAGATTTATCGTGAAAACCAGCGCGGAGCACTGCTGCCCGATTATAGCCGATATCGTGCTCGGTGGCGCGGCGAGGCGACGTGGAAAGCGACCTGCTGGGGGGGAAACGGAAAACGCGAGCGAGCTAGAGCGCAGGTTACAGGCAACACCCTGCGAGCCCGTCCCCTCGGCCAGGACAGAGATCGACGTGTATTTATGGTTAAAGGTTTCAACCGGACCGGATTTAGAACGATGTTGCTTTTGATGGCTTTTGTGCAGCTTCGTTTCACGAAAGCGCCCTTTGTCGGCCGGCTCGCGTCGGGAAATCGATGGTGTTTAATGTCGTTTCGAGGACCTGCGACCATACCTACCGGCGATTCTCCGATTTAGATTGCTTCGTGTAACAAAGAGTTCCAATATTACGTCCCTTTTTTCCCCACCCACTCCCTGTTAAATCTAATGTGCCGGATGAAACTGCTTGTTTTTTTCCTGTCTCTCGTTTTTCTTTTTTTCCTCTTTTTCTCTTTTTGCGTTTTTCGAATTCGATAGCATTGGCGAGAGATGCGTCGCGTGGAAACTCGAAGGCCAGACAGTCAGGGGGCGTTCGTTTTGTACATTGCTCGGCGGTTTCCAGGATGGAAAGAGGGTCAGGAAGCACTTCTCTCGGCTGAATCGAGGGAACTTCTGTTCCGTAAAACCGAAATTCTGGTTCTTTGGTGAAACAGCGAGGGTTGGCGCGAATGAAGCGCGGCTGGGGCGCGAGCGTTTTCCGCCGCGTGTCTACGCCGAAACGTAAATCTCCGTGTCGAATGGGAGAGAGAGAGAGAGAGAGAGAGAGAGAGAGAGAGAGAGGAGGAGTGAAGAATTCTCCTGGCTTGTGCGTTTCGAAATTAAATCGGTAAACGACCTCTTAGGCTTGCTTTACGCTGCCGGCCCAGTTACGACATCGTATACCTTCCAGTGTTATTCAGAGCTGCGGAGCGTGACTCGGGCGCAAACGTTACGGGCATGTGACGGCCGCGCGCGACTGAATCGTTACAGCGAGTCAAGCTTGAATCAAGTCCGAGCCACGGCTCGTAGCTTCGTAGCCCTTGGTTAAATATTGCTTAATACCCGCGCGTGTAAATCGTCGCGATCTCCTGGTCTCCTTTTTTTTCGCACCGCGGTGCGATCGCGCCAGTGGCGATGGATCAGCCATAAATGCATCCCGGGAAACATTGTTTCTTGAAACTCACCGTGCCCGCTAGATTACGTTTAATCCACCGGGCGGGTATTATAATTTTGCAGCGGGATTTACGCTTGATGCGATTAACTAACGTTAAGAGGGCTTGGGTGTATACAGATCTTCGCGCTAGTAGTACGAGTCAAGCTTCAATGAAACGGGGATCAATTTTAATACGCAGGAGGAGTATATTTAACACTCGGTTCGCTGCGCTTGCTGCGCGCGTTGTTTGCGCAATTTTCAATAGTTGATGCCACTGTTTGACCAACGCGGGTCGTTTTGTTGATTTTACGAACTGGAGTTTTCAACTTTTTTTTAATTCGCACTTAGCGATCAATATCGTTACAGTAACATTAGAAAAATTGTTACGTTGTAATTTACGTGTGATACTCTTTTTCTCTTTTTCTTTCATCTTTTTCGCGTATCTTTAAATCACGAAGCGCGTGCTCCGGAATTAAATCCCAGCCGGCTGCCATCTTTTCAATTCCCAACAGAAATCTCGAGGTTTGATCGTTGGCTTTCCAAATATACAAACATACACGAACGGGGGGAAATTTACATCGGTAGGGATAAGCGTGTACAAGCGCGGCTTTAATACCCGAATCTGTGGAAGCAATAGAAAACATCGAACGCGAAATGTCAGGATTTCGTATTTCAACGGCGGCGGCGGCGCGGTGAAATAATAAACATTTTTCAAACCTGTCCGTGTTTCTGTGTTTTTCAACGACCGACAACAAATGGCAAACAACCGGACAAACAAACAAACGAGTAGCGCCCGTTGGAAAATCGAACCCGGCGAGGTAGCGCGAACTCCCGTTTGCAAATTTCACCTTCGCTTTGCAGATTTTTCGGGATGAAAGACGTACTCGATGAAACGAGTACCTTTGGCGGTGGGTGGTGATCGGTGCGTGACGGAGAAAAAGGGGCGTGGGACGCGGCGCGACACGGGAGAGACTCGACGAGAAATCGAACATGCAGAGAATGGATATGGATGCAGGGGATACGGCAAGAAGCTTTCGATGTGCTTAATGGCGGTGCGGCGTCGCAGTCGGCCGAATGGTTACTGCAACTTCGGGGATACGTGGCGACGTTGTGTACGGTTCGAACGTTGGAAAGTTTGTCGGTATCGGTGTTCAATGAGCCGTATCACCTAATTGCGAAGCTCGACGAGACATCCTCGGATTCGATGTCGCGCTGTTACGTGGTTTTGCCGCCACGCGACACCTATCGCGTTTTTTCCGCTGCCAGTGTCTGATTAATCATCGACGCCGCTACTTCGAATACTGTCGAACCAATGAAAATACAGTGGTCTCGATCACCCACAAAACGACGCGCGAACAAAAAACTGAACGAACGCACAAACAAATGAAATGTGTAAATGCGAGTGTTTTTGTTTTTTGACGAATGTTTCGTTACGTTTGTAACGACGACGCAAACGGTGGCCGTTTTGAAAGTGTTCCAAAAATAATAATTTCGCGATCGTCTCTTGTTTCGTTCTTCTTACTTCTTAGTTATTTTCGATCTGTTTCTCAATCCTACGAGAGCGTAAAAGAAAAAGATACCAAAGTATCTCGTACCACTATTGTACCTTCGTGCAAGCTTCGCGAAATATAAAGAAATATTTGCAGTATTGCGACGTATTGGGTTAAAATCAAAACTGGGTTAAATTGGCCGTTGCGATGACGAGCGTCTCAATTGTGTGCGGTACGTGATTCGAAATCAGAACTTCTGAAAGTTCACGGA
>KQ435753.1:1597993-1609901 GCA_001276565.1 Melipona quadrifasciata | reverse complement strand
TTTGTCGTTGTTTGAATACCTTTTATAGTTGTTTCAATATAATCATGATAATCATTAACAAAATATCGAAATGTATCTTCAATTTATAAATACTTCCGTTTCTCTGCGTCGCTAGAAAATGACAAAAATCCTCTAAAAAAAAAAAAAGGTTCTCGTTCGACGAGAATAACACGCGAATGTTTCTTGGAAGAGACGTAGCCAGGATTTTTTCCCCGTGCATCGCCGATGGATTAAAAAAATCAATATCGGAAGATTTTTTCAAATATTTTTCATGACACGGTGAAACGGCTGGCTCATCGTCGACTGGTTAATATTCAATGGAGAATCGCGAAAAAGCCCCGTTCTCGTCGTATCACGTGTCTATACATACACACGTGAAATGAGAGGAAGAGAGAGAAAGGGAGAGAGATAGGAAGCTACGGTACGCGGCTGATTTTCAAACGCGTAGCATTTTCAAATGCAGCGCGCTCGTATCCTCTCCCGTATTTGCATTTCGTTTCGTCGAAGCGGTGATTCCGATCGGCGCGGCCGTGTGTGTTCCGTCTAACTTCGCCTTCCGGCGGCGGTGCACGGCTCCCTGGTGCCACGTGTGAACTCGACAATCAACATACTTCGCCGGTTCTTCGGCGGATCCGAGGCGCGAGCGTGACCCAGAATCTCACGGATACGATAAAGTTGACACACGCCGGCGCGGAACCGAGTGGTTAGTTTTCCGCCCGAACGGCCGCGAAAAATTCTTCTCGCTCCCCGCGCGCTCCGTAATCAGTTATAACACAGCGGGGGACGCTGGAGATGTAAAAGGCGTCCTCCCAGCGAATGCGAACGACGAAATTTTTGCATATGCCCCATCCTGGTTTTCAGCTCGCGTCGTTCGCCTGGAAGGAAACATCGGCCCGTCGAACGGCGTTTGAAAAGCTTTGACGATTCTCGCGAATCAAGCTGGCAAAGTTTCCTTATGGCGGTCCATCTCTCTCTGACTTTGATTCTTCGGAAATGGTGATTTTTCTAAATTGCCAACACGAACGTTTAAACCAGCTGGTTTTCACTCTATCTTGTTTTATTTTATTTACTCGATTAACAGACATGGCAAATGTTGAGAATCCTTGAGATCAAAGTTGAGAGCAAGTTGACGATGATAGAAAACTTGGAAACAGGACGATGGTGTGACACTCAGTGGCGGCGTGAATCTCCTAAAGAGGGGAAATTTTTCGAAATACCTGGAAAATTTTTCTAACGTTAGACATTTCTTACGCAAGAAAGATAAATTTACTCTCTATATCGTCTCTGTATTCAACCGAAAGAGCGACTGTGCAAACGCAGATTTCTAAGTCGGTATTTACGTTGTACTCTTCCCAACAGCTTGTATCGTACAAAGAGATAAAACAGAGACAACAGACGCGCGTGCAGATTTGCCTACGGTGTTCGTTAGGATCTTTACGCATCCTGCTTTCGAATTAAACATTTAAAACCCCGAGCGGAGAGACGAAGGGGAAAGGAGTTGGGAAAGGAGGCGGGAAGAAAAAGTTTGGCTGATCTCTGTCGGCGAGCTAAGGGGATGCTGAAATATTGCGAGAGCTGCCTTTGGCGCGCATTAAAATCAGACAAAATCCCCGATAAGAAGCTTTCATCCCGAGCGGGAGTTTCAATCGTCATTGACTTTGGCCGTTGGGGAAGTTTAACGCCGGGAAATTTGCGCGAAACTCGGATTAACGGAACGAGACTCCGAGGAAGGGGGAGAAACTCCTTATCGCAGCCACGGCTATTCGACAGACAGTTTGTCACCAAGTTTGCTGATGTTTTAAAGGATAATGACGGGCGGGAAGCCACGCGAAATCGTCCGGCCTCTCCCGATTTTTTGCTCCCGGCGAGCGGGCCGCGCGATCAGCCATCGGGATCTCCGGAGATTATGCCGCGGCTAATTCTCCGTGTCTGCTCTTTCCATTCCCGCGAAATCTCAGGAATCCGTTAAACCACGGTTGCGGTTGCGACTGTGTGTGTGAAAAAGAATACACGCGCGATCGAAGGGACCCTCTCTCTCTCTCTCTCTCTCTCTTTAGAGAGAGATTCAGCTCGACCGCCGAAACGTAAAACGTGAGATTTCGAACGGAGATTCCCCGGCTCGCCGTAGATTAATGGTAGCACTCGGCGCACATGCTACTGCGTGCCCTACCTGTTTCCTGCTCGTACAGATTCACCTAACGTTCGTTCTTTCTTCTCTGCTATTTTTGCAATCTCGGTCGCAAATTGTCGCTGGATGGACAGCTCTCGCGTGATTTTTTTCTGCACAGTCCCCGAACATATTGAAACTGATCGGAAAGAAAAACATGGTCTAATTTCTGGCGAATTGAAACGCGTAGTAATTTGTCACGGATATTACAGGACGCAATGCCTTTTCTCGCAAAACTCCAAATGACAAGAAGGTCTAAATGAATTTCGTTCGTGTTTCTGTTTAGATTTAGATTTGGTATGAATTAACTGACTGAAGTTACAAACGTTTGCAAGTTCTAGTGTTTGTCCTTAATGGGGTTGTTGTTTCGTTATTTCGATGAATTTACGCTACCCCGCATGAATTCGTTAAAAGCGTCCTGTCAGACTTTTACTTGTCTGTCGGTAAGTCGCCGCCTCTTTAATCGTGTGCCGGGTAAATTGTGCTTGGTTCTCAGGAAATTAGTACGGTTTCCGTTTCCCCATGCGGTAGACAGTCAAACGGAATGCCAGAACAACGAAAACTACGTATTACCCTGCTGTGTCACATATTAATGGCGTGCTCTGGATCAAACATCATTGCATTAAGCCGCATTCCCACCTTCTCCCTTCACTCTGTCCCCTGTGAAATGTCTGCAGGCTTAATTGCAGCCACCGACGTAACCTCGGAATTCATGCCTCACAGTCGGGTCACGTATGACTAAGTGAGCCATTTATTATTTCCACAGGTATTTAAATGTTGTTTTTTATTTTTCTTTGGATTTCTTTCCGGGGCAATCTATGGAAAGATCGTTCTAGAAGGCGTAGAATTAAATTCCTAACTTAAGAATATTAATTTGCGTATTTATTTCTCCTTAACTTAGTCTGAGACAAATCAACTTTTTTTTTTGCACGTAATTAAAAAGAAAAAGTTTTATTTTGCTTTCTGAGATGAAAATTTCGAAATGGCGCGACTTTATTCGAGTTGAAGGTGATTGATTAGTATCGATCTTAAGTAGTAGTGATAGTATTTGGTCAGACGCGCGTTATTATCTCTTATTTTTTACTCTGATTTAAAAGTAACAAAGCGTAGCGTACATTCGTGTATTTACAACGTCTCTGCATTAGACTGTTGCAATAGTGCAACAAATTCTTAAACGATCGATCAAAAAGTGCACGAAGCGCAGGTCGAAGCGTTCGGGAATATCCCGAACCATCAGACAGTGATTTTGTCCAGTCACTGGGAAAAATTGAAGTCTCATTCAAAACTGATTACCGGCGATTAAGGCATTACGAATAGATCGCCCAAAGATACCAGCTGCACACTGCTGCAAGGCACTTTGATCGCATTTGTGATCGATTGATCCTCCGCTTTATTTCCCACTTCGCGCTACGATTAAAACTGCCGTCCCGATTAGAGAACAAAGTTCGCGTTCCAAAAAAATTGCGATAGGTCGAGAGGTTTTACCTATCGCTGCTCGAAACACAAGGCGAGACTCCTCCAAGATCGAGTACATACCTCGTCGAGTGGTTGCGCTATATTCGCGCTTGTTCACGAAGACGAACGCTTTCCTCGAAGAATCGTCTCCTCGAGTGGCAGTTAAGTAAATGGAATCGATTGTGACCGGTTGCCACGGCGAATCGGCGTCGAACTTTTCAAGCGTATTGCCGCTAAGAGATGAAGTGGCGCCAGGAGAACGTTCTTTGCTCTCCAGGAGCAGGCAAACGTCTCCGGGGCTTCGACCAAGAAGCCGTTCGTTTCGAGTTCGTTTTCTTTTCGGTCGACGTTCGGCCTGTCCGCGGATTTCTTCCCGCGTGTGTTCGATACACACACACACACATACACACGTGTTGGATGATCAATGGAGCCTGCAAACTGGCCGTTTGCTTTCTTCGTCGAGTTTGGACACGATCCAAGCTACCAAGTTAAATATCTATTCCGGTTTTATCGAATATAGTTCACGGTGCGACGGCGTTGAGACTTAAATTTTGTTTTTTGCGAGAGACCGAGTTGGAAAACTCTGGCGAATTTTAGAAAAGTTTTTGGTGACGATTCCTCTTTGGTAAAAAATATGTGTGAATTTTATTGGAAGGAGCATTCAGCATAAGTTTGCTTGCCAAGCTGTTGCAATTACGAATAAACGTACATGTAATTTTGCTATACTAGCGTTAATTTCAGTCTTTTGTGTTAAATTTGTTCCACATTATCTTTTTTATATTAGCACCTTGATGTTGTAGACAAATTTGAATTTAATGGTTCATTCAAGCACTTACGTTATTTCGATTACTGTCTGAATACCATTGTATTTTGCTTAAAAATTTATTAATCGTCTTCGTCGTTGTTATTATCACTGAAAGTTTAGCGAGGGTAACCCAGAAAATCGGGCTTCTTCAGGTGCAACGCTAATGCAACGAAAATTAGCGATTGGTTGATTCGTGAGGGGCGTGGCGTAGACTTCGAGTAGGACTGGCATTGTCTGCTACTGAGCGATCGCGCCAAATGTTTGTATATCAGTAAAATTTTATGGCAAAAAAGTCGTCTTCATTTCCTAGTCAGAACAGTTGCTTCTGGGCCTTTCAGTGAGACGAATCGTACTGGAGTACAAGTGCAGTTTTTTACAGTTTACTCTGTATCCCATACACGTGCATATATAATGATTTCATCAATAAATAAACATTCGTTGATCTTTCTAGACGATAAGTGCCGAGGTTCTTAAATCTTGTCGAGATGTGACCAGAATCACGGACGTCGTTGATCGTAATGCTCGTGGAACCATTCGATTCTTCGGCTTTTTAAATCATGAGATAACAGAGCCCGAGGGGAATTTCACTGTCATACATCATTGTACAGAGATTTTCTCGTATATGGTTGGCTATTTAACCGACAGCGAGAAAGATTCTTGAAGCGAACTGGATAGGTGGTTGGATTCAAGTCGATCGTGGTTGGCACGTGAGACGTCGAAGAAATATGGGACACTAGTTTCCGCATAAAATAGGAGACAGCGTTTCTCGCCGGTTGTTCGATACTTTAGTCATGAACTCTCGAGTAGTTTTATTAGCAATTCTCGAATAGTATCGTTGAGTTACCAGATGACTATAATAATTTTTGTAGGACCATAAAAATTTAGTATATTTGTATTCTCCGTGATTGAGGTCGATAATAAAATTGAATTGGATCGAATAATTCCAGGATTAAATTAAAGTTATAATTAAAGTTCTGTTGTCTTCGGTGTCCAATGATAAAGCTACGTGTGTAGAATGAGACATCAGTATTTTCTTCCATTTTCGACAATTCTTAATCATGGTTCTGTCTTTTTTTTTTTTCGTCCAGGTAATTGATGTTCCTTGAATAAAATAAAACTGTGCACCAACGCGCCCCTTTGTTTTTGACAATTTCCGATCGTCGAAACTGCCACGGTATATTGGCTCCCGGTGTGCAATGTTTTTTTCGTCTTGCGCGCAATATTTCTGAATTTCAAGCTACGAATTTAATTTCGAGCGCCCGGCAACTTCGCCAACACCGAGAAACGTCACGGGGTGTCACGTTTCCCTGACGGGCTCCTAAGAGAACGGGGTTCTATTTAAACCTGATGCAAGAAGACGGGTCGATGCTCTGCGCCAATGTAAATACGACGGTCCAACGAACAGTCTTTCTTTTGTTCCCAGTGAAATTCTCTGCAGAGATCTCTCTTTACATCTCTGCACGTGCATACGTACGTACGTGCATGAATACATACGTATAAACAAAGCTGATGCTTTCCAAAATGCAGAGACACGACGCGAGGCAAAAACTGATTTAACCCGGTTGGACGCTCGAATAAAATATTCCATTACTTTCGATAGATCCGAATTTTCCAAATGTTTCCAGGGGGATCGTGCATTTTCAGGATTTTCTAACCCGGACATTTGCCCGGAGTTATGAACTAGAGATCTCTTTCGATATCCGCGGATATCAATTTAATTTTATCCGAGCGGACGGTCTTTGTTTCTTCGTCTTTTGCTTCTTTTGTTTTTTTTTTTTTGTTCTATGGGATCGAACTTTGGAAGCGGACTTTGATCGGATTTGACCGCGAAACGCTGCTCGGAACTCGTGTATTTTAAGATTAATACAAGTCGCTTTCCCTCGGCCAACCCTTTCGCGGTTTTGCGGAACGGCACGCCGCAGATTTACTCGCGATTCGACGCTGCGTTCGCGGTTCGCTGTTGCCGCGAAACGCGTCGCGCTGCGGCCCGATTGCGATTCCGCGGTTCGGTTTTCAAAAAGATCCTCGGAAACTCCGCGGCTTCGGTGTTATTTTCGAATTTTCTTAGATCGATGTTTCATTCCCCGCCTCGCCGACTTTGGGCGCAAAGGCAAACATTTCGACAATAATTTTCCGCCGGTGTGAATATCGTTCGACGGGTTTTGCTAATTCCATTCGTTCTCGTTAGCAGCGTTCTCGAAAATTTTCGAAACTTGTTTCGAAGCTTGTAAACCACCTAAGCCACGTCCATTACCGTTTTCTACGTCAGCCGACAAGAGGAGTTCAGAAGTTAATTAATTACCGCGTTGATTTGCGCCATTATCATTGCTCGCAGTGAGGAATGCTACAATGAAAGGTAAATGGTCTCGAGATGTGCGTATTGTGATGAAAATATCATATACGGGAGTGAAGGGAATATACTATGCACGCGATGTATGTTAAAAACTAAAATTAAAATTGAAATTAAAATATCCCTCAACTAATAATTTCCCGACGTACGCGACGGTTTAGTATTTCTTCATAGAGCATGCCAAGCTGTATCGATGCACTTCGAAACAGTTAAATTTACAAATCCTCCCAGATCAGGAAAAGGTGAAGAACGTCGGAATTTACGCAGCTCGAACCTATTCATTGCAATACTTAGAGTAAACGAACAAACGAGTCGTTCCATCATTGGATCGCTCGATCTCCGCTCGAGTGCTACTCGCGTCGCCGATTCATTTTTCAGTTTAGAGAAATGCCGCGAGAGCGTTGATACGGTAGAATACAGGCGCGCCAGCAATACGGATTTAAATGAAAATCTAATTTGAAGTAGTGTATTATACAACGGATATAATGGCCGGGCGTTGATCGAACGGTATTAAACATCAAAGTATAGATCGCATTTGCAGCGGAACGAGCGTATTTACCGGGGAAGGGATCGCCGCCGCCGCCGCTGCCGCCTGCTGTCCCGAATGATGGAGGAGTTCATGAAATATGCAAAACCGGCCGTAAATTATTCGACGCAATTTTCGAGGCTTTTGTCATGAAGGTCCCGATTACCTCCCCCGAAACGCTTTTCCCCCGTTCTTAATAAATGCAATGCACACGTACCTTTTATCCCGTTAAATTGGGCTGGCCCCCCCCCCCCTTTGACCCCGTTGTTGTAAATTTCGGTCAGCTCACATATTTGAATATCATACTTAAGTGTAATTAAAGCTAATTGCACGTGGTTAACGGTAGCCTCGTACGAATACCGTGTAACCGGTCGTCGAAACGCGAGCGCGCGTTTTAACAGTTATTATGCCGGCCCGCTATTCCAAATTGTTTCAAATATATTTCGCAACGGGGTAGAACGTGTCCGTTTCTGTTCGGGCAAACCGTACCATCAGCGAGACCAGCGTTCGACAAACCGACCGAGTTTCTGACCGATCGTTCACAGCCGCCCGTAATTATTATAATAAATCTCACATCAATTTCAACTCCGTTCGCCGCGAATAGAACGGCCAAATATTGGATAATGCAGGTTTTGTTTTGGGTTAATTGAATATTTCGGTCTAGTTAAGCAATTTAACTTGCGATTCGTTAAATTCGGTTTACGAACAATTTGACAGCGATCCGAACGTTCGAGGGGTAGATCATTTCGTACCTCGTTAATGGCCCGTAATAATGAAATACGTACGTATGTACGACGTGCACGTTTTTGACGACGTCAGCTGGACAAAGTACGCGATATATCAATGTGTTTTGGAGGTGTACTTTTCACCAAAAGGTATAAATTCTAATCTTCTAACGGAGCAAAGAGCTCGCGTAATATTTTCTCTCTTGATAAAAGGTCATAAATTAATGACGAACGCGGCTAAATTTCGGAGAAGAAAGGAAAGATTAAATTGGGAAAAAAATGTCAATTTAGAATTTTAAGGTTTCAGATTAATTTTCAATTTTTGAAACTTCAATTTATGACAGAATATTTAATTTTTAATTTGCCATTTACGGTAGGACTCTTTCGCTCGCGATAATTTTTCATTTTTTCCGTGCTACAAGGGAAGAGTCGAAACGTAATATTTACCGAACTTCGAATATTTCAGCTCTAATTAAAATAAAAATCCTAATTATTACGATTAAAAATACCTCATAACATCCAAACTTCGTTATTCCTCGTTACATCGAACCTTAATTGACTAAAACGTTGCCTCATTCTGTTCGGTGGTAAAATAAAAGGACCCCGTGCAATGAAAGGATCCTGTCGTCGATACGTGACTTCCACTGAAAGTGTCTCTCAGATGCGGCGCGAATCGGCGAGGAATTTCTTACGCAACAACGATCGCGAATTAACGACAGTCGGGCGCGAGTCCGCCACGGAAGAAACACTTCCGACGTCATTAAGGTGTTTTCGTACTTGGCTGCCGGGTCAGGAGAAATTGAAGACCCCCTCGCGAAAAGGCAAAACGAAAAAGAATAGAGAAGAAAAGAAAAGAAAAAGAAACTTGGCCGTGCCGTTTAGCGCCTCCGCGCGCGGCGCCTTTCCTCGAATACCGGGATAATGGTGTTTCTTGTTTACGCGGCCCGGGCATCCATTTTCGGCGCGTACAATAGCCAACATCGAACCGCGTTACTTTCGGTGAATATTCCGAAGCGAACGGTGATAAATTTTGCCGGCTAAACGGAACTCTATCCTCCCCGTGGCTGACCGGAGATTTACTAGCCGGTTCGGGCTCGCGTTACTTTTCATTTTTCCTTGGTATTGCAGCATCCGCTGGAGCGTTTGTTTCGACGAACCCCCGGCGATTCTCGTTAAGGAAGAGCGAACGTTTGTTCTTCGAAGACCGACGAGACGAAGAGTTGCAGAAAAGTTGCGGGAAATTAGACACACGGGTTTTTCCTTATTCTTAAATTTCTCGAGATGGAGAGCCGTGACAAATGATCGAAAGACGGAGAAATCTAAGAGAGGTCCAAGACTCTGAGGCGACGATACGCCAAGAAGATCGGGTTTCCAGCTAACGACTCGCGGGCAATGAAATAAATAAGCTGCGCCGAGAAGATGCGTTCGGAGGAAGTACGCTAGCTTTAAAAATATATCCGATAGATGAGTTTTTTCCTGACTGCAAGCATTCGTCGATCGCATAGATTATTTTATTTGGAAACTCCGCATTGATCAACCTCGTGTATCTATGGAAAAGCAGTAAGAGACGATGGCGAACGCTATTTCTTAAATTTATTTTGCTGTTTATTTTGCTTATCTTAAAGGTACGAAAGTGTGAAGGATATGCTGTGGGAGGATTTTAGGTAAGGGATTGGGTATGAGAGAGAAAGCGATAGTTTTGCGTTTCGTCTCGGAATATCATTTGCCTAGACTCATCAGTGGGGCTGATGGCAGCGACTACCACACCTCTCCTTACCCCAGACGCTTGGTTGTTATAATTAAACCTACTAGAGGCTGGGTCACACCCATCCTAGCGGGGTTCCGCACACTCTGCTTTTGCTTAACGTCGAAGATCGGTAGGACATCGACGCTAGGCGCGCAGCCACTTGCGGCTTGTGCTAGTCGAGTGTTCGAAACCCGTATTTGAGGAATCCTAGGCCGCTACAATCTCAGTTTCTTCTCATAAATGAATTCGCGAAAGCATGTAATTTGTATTTTTTTTTTTTGTTTCTCAAGAAACGAATATTAATCGTGTAATTTATGTAAAGTCGGGACTCTTGGTCAGTTTCGTTTCACTTTCTCTTGTACTTCTCTCTCTCTCTCTCTCTCTCTCTCTCTCGAGGTATTGAAGCACGTTTTTTGATAGTGAACTGCGGAATGACAGCTTGGACGTAGAGGAATTAAAACTGGCGATGGATCGCGGCGATTTGTTGCACGGAATTGCTGGCAGCTCTTCGTTAATTAAAATATGTAGTTCATTTTAGTAACGAATTTGCAGCCGTTCTTTCAAACTTTCAATTCATTCGGATTGGATTGTTTAATTGTTTTACCGGTATATGTATTGTATATGTGTAACTTCCATATATATTCCTATTTTTTTCCTCCCTTACCGTATGAAATTTTCATCGCGCGATTAAAATGTCGGAGTTTATTTGACAATGTCTGACGTTTCATTCGAAATTGAAGCCCGACAAATATCCGCTGTTTGCCGTTGTTTTTCATCACTCGGGTGATTAAGACGGTCAAATTTATTTGGAAAAATAACGTCATATTGTTCTTTGAATTACACCAGAGCGAGTCCAAACGACTAATTTAATTTCTCACGCAAAAATTCTGAAATGTCTTGACCGAACTAAATGTTCTGACAAGCATTCTTGCTTTCGATGTTTCGTACGTGCCTTTTAATTCTTGCGTGCATTCTCTCTCTGTATTTTTCTCTCGCAGAGTACGCAAAAACCCGCTGTCAACATATGTACGTAGTTCTCTTCAATCAAGTTATAACATAGAACATTTCATACCGTAAAATCGACAAAAATGACACGAGATAGACTGTCGAGTTCAATTTGACAGAGTTCATAATCTCCCGGTTGTTTTTCATTTGAAATTCCCCTCTGTACAAGCGCGAATTTCGTTTCCGCCGATTGCTGGTCGATCTGGAACGATCGTTGCGAAGTTGAAAAGTAGTCGATTTTTAATCCAAATTGCGCGTGACCGGCCGTCGAATCGACAGATAATTGGCGGAGAAACCAGCCGGGTTTGTTAGCATTCATAACACACCGAAATGGCGAGCGTGTAAATCTTGACTTTCTCCGGCCAAGTGTATTTTGCGCAGATTCTCTTGCGAACTTTGCCCCGCGTCCATCAGGCGAACGCGATTAACAATTGAAGGAAAGGTTGTTTCACGCGTGTGCTCCGAATTATATTCTTCGACTTTACCAGCCACTCTTCTTCCATCGCTCCTATTTGTCAAACGCGAACAAATGTCGCCGCGTTTCTAAATATTCAAGGATAGGTCGACATCGTTCCGTTTCGTTTTATTAAAAGCCACTTTTCCCTTCGTGCGCATCGTGCAGTAGCTCGCGAATACATCCGACGCACTTGCGGCAACTTTTACGAATATATTACGCCTGCTGTACGAAACGTTTCGAAATTTCATTAGCGCGTAATCGGGGCTCGACTATCGTGATTAACTTGCTGAAGTTTGGAACAAGTTGGAGAATTTACGTGGAAATTGCAAGAGTTACTTTGTAAAAATGCTTGAAAGAGTCAATTATCGCTCGCGCGCACATTTATTTACGCTCTGTGCCAATTCTTTTGCGAGATACGTGATTAACAGTACATGCAATCACGATAGTTGCGTCTTCCAGAAAAAAGATCGATCTCGTCATAAAAGTAGAAAAGTCCAATTCAAACTTCCGAGCGAGGGCGTGCACGTGTACGTTTTCAGATTCGTTTCGAATTTTCCCAATATGGCTAATGAAATTTCTGAATGTTTCACCCAACAATTTTTTCCCGCCGCTGTGCCACTCGCTATTTTAATTCAATTTTCGAGCCACTCGATCGAATTTGAATTCGCCGT
>KQ435753.1:1549592-1580804 GCA_001276565.1 Melipona quadrifasciata | reverse complement strand
TGAAACCCTTACCTTACCTCTAAGAATCTTTCCATTCGTCCTTTCACAGCTTCCACTCCTCCATCATATAAATACTAACCCTTTATATATATTAATTGATCATGTATTTGGAGGTTAGCGTCACCAGTAGCAGCGTTACCAGTAGCGCCCATTATTTGCTTTCGAAGTAGCAAATAATTTAATTTTAATTATTGTTTCATTTCGATATAATTGGCTTTGCTTATGCATATTTATTTTAGATTTTTATTCTGTACAGATTAATGGTTGATTATCAAAATAATAGTGACAGGAGTTAGGGGTGTGGACGCCATTTTGGTTGACGATCAATTTGATGATTTTGTGACATGGTAACGTATAATTTATTATAACAGAGACAGACGTATATCTGTACTTTTATCGTAATTTAACATACGGTTGATATATATTTGATGAGTAATTTATTTGATAACTTTACAAAGACTTTACGAGCAAAATACTTTACTACTTCTTTTTTTCTTCTCTTACTGCCCCTATTAATAAAACTTTATTTTCAGCGAATATTTGCGACTACGCGCAATGCAGTTGGTCGAGTCAGTGTTTGCTGCGTAAGAGTATTTTTAATATTTTTGAGAGCACAATAGCTCTAGATTTAATTTTAAAAAAGTATTAATTTGTTATCAGTGTATTATACGTGAAAATAGAGTCAGTGTTTGGCAATTGTGAATTAAACGAGCGCATTAATAGTTTAATTTTTATATCTTTATGATATATTTCTATTTTAAATATTCGTTTTCGGTATTAGAGTCAGTGCACAAGATGAACCAGTCTCATCAGGAATATTCATGAATTGTAAATATTTACGTAAACTGTACTTTATTTTACTTTTTTTATATTGCTTGAATTATTATTGATAGAAAAGTAATGCTCCTTTATTGACATAAAAATAATGCAATCTCAAATGTTTTAAATAAACTGTATTGTATTTAAGAAATATTATAATGTTTCATATTCTTCTTTTTTTAGATTTGTCACAATCTTTTTATTTCCTGTTTGCTTGGAAAGGTGATGCACCAAAAAAAATGTATGTATTTTTTATATATTGTATCTACTTCTTTCACTTTTATCTTTTTTAATTACTTTTAATTATACTTTAGAAAATAAATTCTAACGTTCCATTCTTTTTTATAGATTTATTAAAGTCTTTATTTGCTTCGTGGGGGATAATTGGCATTTTGATGATAACTTTTTCTGGATCATGGCAACATTGATGATAACGTTCAACGCATCTAATCGTGAATCACATGTATTTTTGTTCCTCCGATCACTCAATCATGTCGTAGGATGAAAAAACTGAATCGACATGAGTGATTGATTGTACTACGTAGAATTTATTGCAAGCATAGTGACCGAGTATAACTGTAAGTATAAGAGTTTGGAGAGGGATAAGTGAATGACGAGACTAATGTTCTTCCTTGAATACTTTATTCGAACATACACCAACTATCGCGATGACGGGCGAGTCACTGGATATATCGAACGGACGGACTGTGTGAACTAAACTCTTCACGCTGGTTATAAAATTCTTATCCCTCTCCAAACTGGTGACCCCGAGGTGATCAGACGAGATAAAAACATCAAAGATGACGACGCGAAGTAACACGCGAGCCCAGATGAACGAAGGAAGCAGCACAGGTTCGAGCACGGAATTTAAGCTAGTGCCCTTCTGGCCAGAACGACTTGAGCTATGGTTCCTGCGCGCCGAGCAGAAGTTCGCCTCGCGAAACATCACGTCGGGGTCACCAATTAAAGGATACTAATGTTATAATGGAGGTGGAGTTAAAGCTAACGGAAGTTGTGAATGACGAATGGAAAGGTTTTGGATATGGTAAGGCGAGTGAGAGAGAGAAAGCGATAGTTTTGCGTTTCGTCTCGGAATCACTGCCTAGACTCATCAGTGGGGCTGATGGCAGCGACTCCTTACCCCAGACGCTTGTTGTAACTAAACCTACTAGGCTGGTTCGCAACCCATCCTAGCGGGGTTCCGCACAGCACACTCTGCTGCTTATCGTCGAAGATCGGTAGGACATCGACGCTAGGCGCGCAGCCACTTGCGGCTTGTGCTAGTCGAGTGTTCGAAACCCGTATTTGAGGAATCCTAGGCCGCTACAAGTGTAACATTTCTTTTTGAGTTTTATTCACTAATTTAAAGTAGATTTTTTTGCATACCGCGTTTTTAAATACTCATGATAAAACATTAATTAATATTATAATATCATAAAATACATAATTGATACGAACGATATACTATTCATAATTAGTTTATATATATTGTAATATACATAATATTATAATATACATAATTGATACGAACGATATACTATTCATAATTAGTTTATGAATTTATAGTTGAAAATCAAAATACGTGTTCACTGTAATCATTTATGAAATAAAAGTGCATGTATGATTATTTGCAAAAATGAAATATCCATATAAGTATTTCTATATAAATAGACAAATATTTGAATGGACAATCAATATGTAGACTAGATTCCATCCAAGTGATTGCGCGAGATCATTTCGATCATTAATGTTGCGAATAATTAAATATGAATGCAATCATTGAGATTTTCTGTAATTGGTTTCGTGGTAGTTTTCTGTCTTTCCATATTTCTTTCTTGTCACTGATAAATTTGTTAATATTGCAAACAAGAGAAAAAACTTTCCGCAATTTGTTTAAAAAATTTTGAATTTATAACTGAATTTACTAAATCAGTATTGTGAAATAGAAAGGATATTTCGTTCGCAGTTTGTTTGATCTTAAATCGAGTAAATCATTATTTTCTGTAGTCTTTTTGACTATTTTTATTTCTTCTTCAAATCCTTTATTATCAGAGCATTTGTTATTGAAAATACTGAGAGAATGAAAAAATTTACCTTTTTATTATTTATTCGTTCATGATATTTTTTTTTTTATTTTCAGGCTTTTTAAATAATAACATTGATTACATAAATATTTGAATTTATTATGTAAGAATGAAAATTCATTTGTTGATTTTAAAAATAAAAACTTTGCATGAAAAATGTTTTACGAATTTTTAATATGGCTCATTGTGCTGATAACGGAATTGTTATTTCTATATTATTAATTTTTCTGCGGATTGTTGCCTTTTGTTTATAAAATAAAATTACAGTAAATAGCAATAAAATACGGTTATTTTAATTTTGATGTTTTGAATTAATAAGTATTATGGATATTCGCTTGTTGGAAAATAAATCATGCGGTTTCGATTGGTTCTTTTTACATCTTGTTACTGAAAACAATTAAGTTTTGTTCAATTTAAATTTAAATCCAAATCGAAATTGCATCATATTTTACAATTTTGATAAAAAATATAAAAATGATTCGCTTGCTTTGAAGAACTACAATTAATGTTACATATAGTAAAAAAATAATTGAATTTTTACAATATGAAGAACCGTTTTGGAATTTTATCATCAAAAGTATTTTCTCTAATTTGAATCTGTCTTAAGAATTATTGTGGAATCAACCATCGTCGGATTTTGTGGAAGATCCGATCGAATTTGTGCTTTTTATTACATTTAATTTAAATTTCGACTTTTCTTAATGCTTTTTCTGTTGTTTGTTACGATTAGACACTGTGCAAACACACACACACACACCAAAAGGAGCATTTATTCGAGAATATTTATGTATAAATGTATGAAACAGAGTAAATGAGTCCGTGAATAGGAAATGTCTCTATTCGCAGGATGTTATCATTAGATATAGGATTGTTAATTGTATCATTGGTTAATAACCGCGATACAATTATAAATTATGTAGCAAGTTATACGAGCTAATTGCGATCGCGATTGTGTTTTTATTAGTGAAATAATATATACTTAATATAATATTTACTTGTTAGCGACATTATCATTAATTTTTGAAACATATGAAGAAATTAAAAAAGGACAGCTTATATAACGTGTTAACATTTTTCACGTAATTGTCAATTAACATCGAATCGTGAAAAGCTGACAATGGTGCGTCTGCTTTATACGGACTTATACTACTGCCACCTGCACCTACTCTATTTGACGCGTCGTAGACTTCAATTTTTTTTTATCGAATTTTTATCGAATTATTTGAAAATCGAAATCTGAAACGATTTCTCAAAGTCGCGGATTTATTAGAGTTCCTGTATGTTTGCTCGCGGTTCACCGTCACTTTCCGTTGCTCGAGCGTCGAGCGAGTGTGTTTCTTTTAATTTAGCCGAGAAGACACGATGAAAAGCAGAGTCGGAGGAGGAAGACTGTCTTTGGCGCAGACCAGAAGTGGCTTAAATTGTCTTTGCCGTGGTGCCTCAAAAGGCAGGCTGTTTGCCGTGCGTCTCTTATTTGCCGTCTATTTCCTCGTCGGATTCTGAATTTATCCGGTCGTCCTCGGTCTTTACTTGGTCTAATCTCTGCGACGTGTATACGTACATTCTATCTTCCACCATGCTCGATCCTTCCTAATGAAATCACTCTTGTTAGTCGTCTGTTAAACCGGAGTAGTCAAACTTTGGAACATTCATCAAATTTTCCTTTCTCAAAGATGTAATATCACTTTGCTCTACTCTCCGAATTACTGTCGAAAGTAAAATTTTCCAAGGTACATACAGAGATATCGGAAATTTGTATTATCGATCTTTCCTCGACGGATAGAACTATCGTCGGTTACGATTTCCTCGAGGCGCGTAGAGATATCCCTCTTTCAAACTGTTTTATCAAACATCACCGGGGAGGGTTAGCGCAGAACTGAGAAACTGGGACACATCCACGAAGGCGAGAAGTCTTCTTTCCGGCGAAATTTGTAATATCAGAAACTCACGGGGAAAGAGCGTGTAACATTATCCCGCGGGAGCTTCCCCAGTTCCCTCGTTATTCCACGTGTTTACGTTCAATAACGTAAACGTCCGTGCCCCGGGGAATTCTTTATTCAATCGTAAAGTTGGAGAGTCGACGCGAGACGAAACGGAACGCGAGAGACCGTCGTTTTGCATGGAGAATGATAGACGCGTTGAAACTGTAAACGGAGCTTAACATACGAATTTTTAGGGGAGAGAGAGCAAAAAGAAAAAGAGGAACAGAAAGAAAAGGAAAGCGAGGGATAGAAAAAATTTTATCGTTCGAAAACGAATTAAAATCACGATGGGAGTGAAATTGTGTTTGACGAAAAGAGAGAAAGAAATTGTTCAAACGTTCGACTGGCAGGATATTTGCTCTCTCGTCGAATTTAGAAAGGTCACGGAATCCTCGAGATTGGCAGGATGAAAAGAGACACGAAGCTATTGGCCGTTTATCACGCGATTCTTGGGGGCTTGTGTTATTCTCTTTTCACGCGGATCGATCCCCATTTCCCGCGGAATAGTTTAAAAAACCGTCGAGTCGTCGGAGATTTTCCGAGTTTTACAATCGTACTTCGAGATTCCCCGCGAGATTTTCGTCGGTGAAATTTTGCGTTGCCGAACGAACGCGCCCGGAATCTTAAACGCCTCGTTTCTTTGAGACTCTCTATCTCTCGTCCCATCTGGCTGCCCTACTATGTATGTATCCACATAGGCTCTCGCGCGGTATTCTACCGCGTTATAGAAATGAAATTTAATTCGACGAAAATGACAATCGTGTTAACCGCGCACGGGGAGTGCTCGATCTATTTAAGTGTGCGTAATATATTTGCCGGAATTGCAAAGCAATTAATTCGAACACCATTAGCCGCAGGCTAATCAAATTATAGCAGTGTTAGCGCGTAATATCGGCATCCGAATGCCATGTTAATCCTTTTAGGGCCTGAGTGACTATTAACCCTTTCGACGTGGACAGTAATTGATGAAAAGTGCTGTGGGTGGTGTTCGGAGTATCGATAGTCTCGCAGAATATCGAAAATTCCTCACACATTGTCCATTATTTCGCCAGGCAGTCGAAGATATCGCCCGGATCTCTTGGAACCCGGATCACGGCATCCGATTATCCATTGTTAACATTTGTTAACGTTTCAAATCTCTCCACGATATTTCCTATCTAAGCTAATTTGCGGGAAAGAAGCGAAGAAGAATGCGACGTAGTCCGACGGAATCCGAATGAATTGTTTCTAGAGGGAGGGAAGTCGGGTCTCAGCCATCTTCGAGCCAGCAACCGCGCGATAGAGAGATTCGTCAATGGATCACAGGAGCATTGTACGTGGTATACTCTCTCTTTCATGCCACTGGAGACACGGCGCGTGACCCAAATCCCAAATACTTCGTCGGGGTTTTGTCGCGAGCCTGCACAAGTCTGTGTGCAGCGGGGGATGCTCAGTGTCTGGCGAGGAACCCTCGGCATCCACCACCACCATCACCTCCCCGCTTCTCTGCAAGCACAACAATGGCAGGGCCACGGGAACGATGTCTGAGAGTTCTCGCGCATAAAAGCCGGCTGGTCTCGTTAAAGTCTGTTGTTCGAGATATTGGCCGCGCATACATTAAGAATAGGCCCCGTGATGAACGATCTCCGAGGATCGTAGCGACTCTTCCAACTTTCGAGGACTTTTCTGCCTCCTCGATTATCACAGTTGTTCGTTATTATTGAGGAGAGAATGTACCGAGAAATGGAAAATGCAATTATAATTCGTCGTTTCGACTTGAATGGGAGAAAGAAACTCTGGCTGAACAGCAGAATTTTAATTAATTCAGAAATTGTCACTCTTTCAATCTTCAGGAAGATTTCGCACACATTTTTCAAGTCAAATTTTTGTCACGTATCTCGGCTTGTTTGCACGTTTTTTCCAAATCAATCTTCATGCCGAATAAAAGTCCGTTCAGTTCGTCACGTTCTATGTCGACACGAACTTTTCTCGCGAATTCTGTTTTTCGCATAAATTCGACGTGCATTACGCTTCATTTGATTATTATTTGTCTAAAAGCGACCCAGTTTTTAATATCCGCGCGTGGACGTTGCGATTTTGCGGCGGGGCCACGGTTTGTTGTTCCCTCCTTTTTCATGACACGCTGGCCTTGTTAAAAAAGATGGAAATGGGACGAGTGTATTTTTCCCGGCGCTGCGTCATGGTGGCTACTCGGCGCGTATGTAAATGCAATTCGTGCCACAGCGTGCTCAATTTTATTCTCCACGTTGACACAGCGCGGTGTCGTTTGTTACTATTTATGGAATTAAATTAGCGATTAAATAGTTTAAGGGGCCGCAACGTTCCATATATAGAGGAATACACTTTGCTTTGAGTGTCGACATGCAGAGTGAATTTAAGTTATGAATATTCATTGGCAGTGTGTTTTTTTTCGGTTCCTTTCTCTTTTCTTTCGTTCGACTTCCTTAATTTTAGAAACCTGAAAGATCAAGGAGGAGCACGCGGAATTTCATCCGTTTGTTATGCTTCCGATTGGAAGATATCTTCTAGAAATTTTATCGGTGAAAGTGATTTTAGGTGCAACGCTACTGCAACGAAAATTAGCGATTGGTTGACTTGGGTCACGTGATTCGCAAGGGGGCGCGGGGTAGACCTCGAGTAGGAGTGGCGTTGTCTGGTACCTCACCACTGTGAGGTTTGAGACACAAGCATAGGTAATGAATAATTTTACAAAAATTTCCCGTTTTCCCGACGGTTGGAACTCGAAGCGTTTAGTCGTTAAAATAAAAAGGAAGGCAGATCGGTGACCAAACAGCGTGGATATTCAGGGACGAAAGAGAAACGGACGCGCAACGAAGGAGATGTGGAATTCTGAATACAAGTTTCTCGTTGGGAAGTACGACCCGGAACAATTTTCTTGCACGGACGAGACAAAAGACGGCGGGTAATTTCCAGTTGACTTGGTGCCGCTGCCAACGACAAACGGGTTCGCATAATTTTCGCGTGGGGCGCGCGTGGTTTGTCCGCTTTTTAGCCGTCCGCAATTATTGTTCTCGGGCACGGTGCCGCAAATTTTCTAGCCGATTACGCGCGATTATGCACTAGAAACTCCCCGACGTCGCCGCATTTTCGCAATCACGCCTACTGTTGTCCTGGATTTCCATCTCAATGAAAATCATCGATATTGTTATCGGGTAGTGGGAGGAGAAACGTGTTGCCGTTCCTGAAAATGGATTAAACGTGACGAACCAGTGCACAGACTTTTGTTAAAGGTCGCTGAGCTTTCCGAAGAATGTACTTGTATACAGGAATCTTTGGAATGAAATTTTCACGCGAGAAAAACGTGATGATTCCGTTCTTATTGATTTTCTGACTTTCTCTGTGTCGCTTGAAGTGATCGCGAAAGAGAAACGTGTGAAATAATAATCGCGATTATTTAAAGTTTGAAGACGCGACAAAGTTCTGCAAAAAACCAAATGTCTTACGCTAAAACAAGCAACGTTTTTATGTCCTGCATACTGTAATTTCCAGTTACAAAGAGAAGCAGTACGTACTCAATCGGGAAAGTCAGATAAAAAGTCAATTCAACTAACACGCGCAACGTGCTGAAACTTCGAAGAAATTCCCACCGGAACAAATAAAAGACGTGTCTTATCGTGTTCTTTTCCTCTATTCCCCAGAGTACAAGAACCAGGAAAAAAAAAAAGAAGAAAATGTGACTTGTCGTAACTTCGTGAAAGCCGAGCAAGGTTTGGTCTCGCGATTAATTTCGGGCTGCGGTTTCTCATTCGAAGTGCGGGAGGGGGGAGGAAAAAAAAAAGCGTCGAGCAAACGGGATCGAAGCGATTAACCAAGCCAGATAATACGATTATCAGGTCGCGGAGCGTGTATCCTCATTGCCGGGTGTCCCTGAAACAAGCCCCTTCTGCCGGCTGGAAATGAGCTGGAACAACGGCGTGTATATCGGCCGCGCATAATGGAGTTATTGTAACGAGTGGTCGCGGCGGGCTACGGTGTTATTCGTCGTTATTGGAGGGCTGGCTGGTAAAGGTGGCGCGATCATAACGCATGGGAATGTCAACGGGGCACATTAATCGCGGCGGATGAGCTGTGCCGGCTCCATTTTATTGAATTATATTAATCCATTATAATACGGCGAGGTGGATTTATCGCGTTGCCGTTAGCCATTATTCCGAACGAGAGATCGCCCCGACCGTAAAATTAGACTATCGAAACGTTGGCGGCAGTTATCGCTTGTACCGCGATTACGTTCCGAAGAGAGCGCGATTAACGTTATCGATGTTTGACGTATTGTAGGAAAGGGGATTACCCGTAGTCAATGAACATTACACCGTTCACTACCTACACACACGCATACGTTCTCTCTCTCTCTCAGATGCGCTGTGAATCGCGATCGCGTGAATCTCGCTCTAATCGTGGCTTCGAATAAACCAGGTTCCAAAAAAAAGAGTTAAGCTTGCTGTGGCTCGGTGTGTCGCGCCCCTTCTCGACCGAGAGGTACCTACAGTTTGGAACAATTTGCATTTCGGATCGGAGATAACGCGAGTTCTACGAGCGCGAGTTACGTGCACGCGTGCACGTTCGTGCGAAATATGAGCTTTATTGTTCGACATCAAACAACGTTTTGTTTGATAAAACGGTACATGGGAAGGGAATAAAAAAGGAGAACAGCGGAGTTTGACGAAACGTAAATTGAGATTCGAAATGCGTATTTGATTTTGCGAATGCTTGTGAAGTGCTTGCGAGAGCAAGGGGGTTATTTCCCAACAGATAGTGAATAAATATTAATTATCTGCTATTGGCTGAGCAACGTGTAACCAGTTCGCCCGGCACGATTTCCTGAAAATAATGCGCGCCGCATTAATTTTCGCTCTCGCTTATCCGTGTACTGTAATCTTCGTTTGATTTCTCGCACCGATCCCTCCTAAATGTATTTTTATCACTTTTATCGAACATCGAAACACGTAATCGTGTAGCATGATTTTTGCCTCATTCGCCTTCGAATCGCCGAATTAGGAGACAACACGAGATAGAATGGACGAGTTACTTCGTTCCAACGGAGATTCAAAGATTCCTCTTGAAATTTCAACTTTTCTCGTTGAACTGGCCAGAAGGAAGATCAGTGATCGTTCTTTTTCGTTCGTGCACTTTTCACATCTTCACCAAATAATTGTTATACTGTATATTTTTTAATTAATTGGCCAGACAGCTTTTTCCAGTCCCACGACAGCTAATTTATCGCGAAGGATGAAAAATTGAAAACGTGCACGTGAAATAAATTCAGAGCGAGCGGACAAAGTGCCCCGTCCCCAAATTGATGAGAATAGCATTCCGGTAAAAGTTTCCAACAGCGTTTGTAAAATTCGGTATCCGGTTAAAGGTAGGAAACGCGCGTGAGAGATACGGACTGCGACGTAACTCGTAACCAAATAAGACGCAGAATGCATTACTGCGTAGGATAAGAGTTGCGTGGTAAGGTAGCGCGCGCAACGTGATACACCGCATCTAGAACAGAGAAGTCGCGCTATCATTTATGGAAGTTGGAACGGGGCCGCGTCGTTGAAGAAGCCAGAGGCGGCAGAAGAGACGAGGCGGTCGCCTCGCGGAGACATCGGAGTCTCAATAATTCCGCTCGCGGAAAATAGATCGTCGCTTAACGCAGAGCGGACGTATAAGTAATTCTCAAGTTCCATTAACGTTAAATCCAGAAGATCTATTGTCGCTGCTATTTTACCGTTCGCGCGCGTTTCTGCCGCATAATGAATACTCGCAGAAACGAGACAATAGGGTGTAATTTAGTAAACGGCCGAGGTTCGCGTGACGAGCAGCGCGGCTCCGGGAGGCCGTTACTGCCGAGCTATACCGACGAAATTGAGACGTATTTCGAATGGATTGCCGCACCGAGAAACGAGCGTCTCCCACGGAGTATCTTCGCTTCCTTTTTCGGCTGTATTCTCCAGGCACCGGGCTATTTTGCTCGCCTCGGATGGACCCCCACGGGGTGTGGGCCAAGAAAATGGAATCACTCCAAATCAGATTACGCCGGGCATTTAAAACGGTTTCCATCATCCTCGCGTCGTTTAGCGGGCAACCGAGCATTTTACCAGCGTGACAAACAGCTTTGGTACAAAGACGTACGCTTCTGGCGTTCGATCTTCCGATTCTTGGCATATTCGCAGCTACCCCCGAATCGATCGATGGTCGAGCAACAGCCGTGTTGCAGAAACTAGTCGACGATTCGATATCTGTGATTCCTCTCTGCGAAAGATTCGCGTTTCAGGTACGTTGCGACAATTTTCCCGATCCCGGAACGAGAATTAACATTAAACGTGATCGGTGACTGCGACTAAATTAACGAGCGCAAAGAAACGCGTACATTCATTTTTCGACGATCGCAAACCACGACACCGCAGCAACGTCAGCGTTGAAAATCACATTTCACCGCTTGTCATCAGTGTGTTAACCGAGCAATTGTTCATCGTAATTCGGAGTAAATAACGCAGACAACTGAACAAATGACGCGAAACTAAAACAACTGACGCCAGAAAGAAACTGTGAAAATGTCGTTTACGCGGTCGTCAGCGAAATAATTCCATCGGGTGTTCGAGAGAGAGAGAGAGGAAAATTTCAGTCGGTCTCGACGCGCATCTCGAGTTTGCTGTTTCTTAACAAGCAAAAGAGAAAGGCAAGAAGAGCGAAAAAAAAGAAAAAGAAAGAGAGGGGGGGAAGGGAGAAATGGTGGAAACAATGGGAGGAACGAAAAGTCGAGGGAAAAAACAGTGGAACAGTGGAAACGGTGGCGGATAGAAGGAAAAAAGAGTAGAAATGACATCGTTGGTATGAGAGAGGGTGGCGATGTAGCGGCAAGTCTCAAATACCTGGCTCTCTCTCTCTCTCTCTCTCTCTCTCTAATACAATTGCTTCTGCAGCAAGTTGCTCGAGCATGGAACCGACGGGTTGGGTTGGGGGCTATAGAGCTGGCCTTTTCTCCACGAGGTGATGCTCGTTGCATCGTGACTCGAGGTATCTTGCCAGGAGTGCAGTTACACTGCACGCTTTAACGGCGTGCTGCACTCCTTATTAATAGGTGCACTTGGAGAACTGTGCACGCCACCGCCGGACTCTCTGCCGCGCGTTAGCCTAGTCTGTCCAACCGAAAGGTTAACAATGGGCCCTGCACGGGCCAGAACGAAGGAGAGACTCGATGGTTCTGGTTATTATTTATAACACGTCGTTTGAGCGGAGAAATGGCCCCGGTGCTCGCAAGTAAATCGTCCTGTCGTTTATTAACGTTATCCACGAATTCATGGCGTCCTGGTGTTTGATGAATTTGCGCGCCGCCAGCGTGTCACTATTATTTCCCTTCCCGTGAAATTATGGCTGTTGGGACCGTTACGGAATTCCCGTTCGCGAAAGGTTGGTCGTGCAGTATTTATGGAATCGTTCGGAGTGAAACCGAGTGCGGCGGGGATCACTCAGGGATTCCTTTTTCACACAGCGGTAAAATACAGTGCTAAAAATCTTCGTACATACCAAACGCACATATTGTACTTATACACATACCTATATATTGTACTTGGATTGATAATACAATTTTTAGTTTTTCGATTGAGCTTCAAAAAAAAAAAAAAAGATTTCTTTCGTAAATTAGAACCATATTACGTAGGTTCATAATGTTATACATTGTTAAGATACATTGTCGTGATTTATCCTGATCTTTGTTCTTTATTCAGGTTTCCTGCGATTAGACAGTACATTAATGGAACTTGCGTTACTTGATCTCCAAGGTATGCACTCGGAAAGATAGAGAGAGAGAGAAAGAGAGAAGAAAGGATCAGAGGGAGGCGAGCTCGAAGGGATATTGCCTTCAGATATTCATTAATCCTTTTCGTCGAGCAATCTCTTTCGCTGGGGTGCCGTAACACGGTTTACCCCGGCAGTGGTCCAATTTATTTTAACAGACGTACAAACCGCCCGTAGCTGTACTTACTGTCCAGCTGGCTCTCTCGCAGCGGGGTGGCTTCTTATTAATAGCCGTGCTTAGAATCCGAAGGTCCCTTGTAGCACCTTGTACTTTGCTGGGGGTTAACAATAGCTACCGGATGAAATGGTATAATGAGAGGCCACCGAGGCCAGTGGCAGTGTTACCGAGGACTTAGAGAGATAGAGAGAGGGAGAGAGAGAGAGAGAGAGCGTTTTACGGGTCAGTGTTCCAACAGAATTTCACTGGAAAGTCTATAATCGACGGGGGATGTGTCAGAAACAGGCAGCTGCATCGTCCTTATTATTCCAACATTTATCCGATTAATCTGACACTTGTTTCGACTCTAATGCAGTATAATACAGTATAATACCCTTTATGCATTCAGTTTTAACAATTGATCCATACAATACCTTCCATGTATATTCTATTGCAATAGGTTCTCGTTTACATGAATCGGTACATGATTTTGCTTACTGCTAGAGTGATCTCTCGACTGATCGAATCGATTCGTCTAGACGTAAATTCTTATTACACTATTAATGAAGAATCAGCGAAAAAATCGGCAAACATCTATTTTAACACGAACTTTTAATCATATTTCTTTCAAGACCGAATTTTTTCCCAATCTTCTAAAAATTAAATTGTGCTTTTATCAATTATGAACGATGGAAATATACCTTTCGCGTAATTTTCTAAATAAAAAAAGAGCTATATTCTATTAAAAATTCGAGATCAATTCAGTTTCATGAAATTACGTTACACGGATTAAATAAACTATGTGCTATACGTACGAAAAGAATTTATATCGTTACGACATACAGCTGTTTAAAGCGAATTACAATTTTCGAAGGTTTATTCAACCCTCTTATACCACTGACCTATCTCAAGCACCTGTGGGCTGGTCACTGACAAACGCCGAGTCAACAATTTTCTTTTTTTTCTTTTTTTTTTTTGCCACTACCGCACGTGACGAACGCGTTTTTGGAAAAAAAAAAAATATAGGTCACGTTGCGCACACTAGCTCGAATTAACGTTCAGTCTTTCGCGCGCGCTTTGAACGTTCCACTTCGAAACTGCACAACTCCGAAATCGCTTAAGATGAACTTTGCTCTACTTTCCGACCGTATTTGTGCTAAAAATTTCATTTCATTTCGTATATGCTTTTCGTTCAAAAGCTCGGCTTTTTCTGTTGTACGTGAATTTTGGTTAATCGCGCGCCCTTTTAGACAGATATACGAGCGTCACAAACTACGCAGGTGTTGATTCAACGATAAAAAAGATTTACGTGTGAAACTGTCGCACGAGTTTTACAAATCGCACGTAAAATACCGGTAATAAGTGCTGGTAAATAATACCGGTACTGATAAATCCTTTTATCTAATGAGAAATGAAATTTTCCACGCTCAAACCTCGCCGTTTATATGAAATTATAAACGAAAGGTCCGCACCTTGCAACTTGTCAATTCGTTAATTTGTTCCCGCTACAAACGAAATTGATCTCTCGTTCACAGTGAGATCTTGTATTTCGCACACAGCGGTAATTAACCAAAAAAAAAAAAATAAAAAAAGTAATTTTCTCGTTTTGAAACAATAACTTTCCACGCTTCATTTTGGACGGAGTCTCGTTTTGTCTGTTGATGAAAAATAATAATGGAGATGTACACAGTTCGCCAGGGATATTGGTAGCTGACGCGCGTCAGTTGAATGAACTCTCGGAGTTAATTACGCTTGGTAATTGCAACTCCCCGGACCCAGGGCACTGTTAATGTACAGGTTTTTCCGGGGATCTTCTTTCACGAGCTTCGAATCACCGTCGCTTTCACGCTAATCCCATACATCGGGGAGGATCATCGGACACGCTCATCGCGGCGCGCGTTCGTTCTTCGTCGACTGGCTCGATGGTAATTTCATTCGACGGTGTTGGAGACCCCGGCCGGTTCGAAAAATCCAGTCAGAAAGTTGCGATTTGTCGTCGAACCTCTGCACCCGGACCACCCGTCGCCATCGGGCGAAATTTTGTTCGTTAAAAACGGAATTCGACACGGCGAAACGTCGCGGCATTGTACCATTTAACGAGACACCGTTGTGTTTCGTAGCTCCGTGAAAGGCATAAAAGTATTAACAAAGAACGATCGATAGTTTTCCAACCAACTTGGAGAAATTGTCCAATTCCTCAAGAGGCTCTGTTTGCACCAGCCGTTTCATCCGCTCTCGTCGGCGCGCGACGATGAAAACGTAATTTTTCACGAGATATTTCTCGTTTCTTCGCATCAGTCGCTGGTGGATCGAACGTTTTAACGGGGTACTCGTTACCGAAGCGGAGGTGGGCATTATCGAAGCGAGCAATTCGATATATCCCCGAAGCGGATTGTTTTGGTTTCGACGTGCCAGCTCGGAACTGATTGACGCTCTGGGGATATACTCGGCCTGACCGGGAGTTAATTACGGAACCTAAGCGAGCCGCAAGCTCGCTCTAAGCTGCTACGAGCCGAACCCCCCATTATAATTAATTAATTAGCCGTATGAGAGATGTGACTTAATAGATCAACTATACATCCCGGAAATACCATTCGGTTTGATTGTCGGTCGGATCGGTATTTACTTGTACGATCACGTGGCGCCTCGCCAGCGAGGCCAGATGTCTTGGATGTATGACGGAAGCTCGCAGGACTCGTCGGCAGAAATTTCCCGGCAGAAACGGAATTGCCTGCAATTAACGCTTCTACGATTTATACTCACCGTAACGGCAATTTATATTTTTATATTTGCAGTCGTCGATCGATCGATCAAACAGCGTGAAAGCGGAGAGCCGGAGAATGCCATTACCATGTAATGGAATTTATTCCACAAACGTCGGCTAGATTATCGTCCGATTGAATCTTGATTGGGCCATGTCTGCAAGACGATTGAACCAGCCAGTGTAAATTTAGCCGTCCCCGGTGTGTAGCGTATATCTCTTCGTGCCTGTCCGGGCAGGGTTCAATAGTTGAAACACCGGATGCACGGCGTTTGACGTCGACCCGGGGGTGTGTAAAGGGGAAAGGGGTAAAAGGGAGAACGATCGATTAGCTTTGGTGTATTTTTATTAACCGAAAGCCTATGCTATAATAAAGAATGCTATGTGTATACATATCCTCTATCTATATACAATAAATCCATCTTCCGCAACGTCTCATCCCGTATAACACATTTTGGCAACTCGAAACCGAATTCTCCGTTCTCTCGTTTCTTGGCAGGAGTGACGCGCCCACTTGTTTCGGTCGCGTTTGATTCGCGAGAAAATTTCGCGTGCCGGACGATCAACGACACGCGGTGGAGTACACAAGAGTACAGAGAGGGAGAGAGAGAGAGAAAGAAAGAGAATGGAAAAGAGAGAGAGAGAGAGAGAGAGAGAGAGGAAAGAGAGACAGAGACAGAACCGCGACGGATTGGAATTTCTGTTTTTTCCTTTTTTCCCGGCAGCGACGATGTTGTACGGTGGTAGGTGGACGCTTTTAGAGAAAAGAAACAATTGAACGAACTCGCGACTTCTAGGAGACTGCCCTCTTAATTAACTTTAGTGCTGATCGTCGGGACTATCGATTAGAGTAAGTGTAATATTGCTTGCGCAGCACTAGAAGGACAAGTATATCCTCGTGGTAATATTACGAGAGATATCGTCTGTGCGAACGTCATTCTTCTTTTTTTTTTTTCTTTCTTTCTTTCTTTCTTTTTCTTCGTTTTAAGTCACGATACTTTTATACTCTATTATTTACAAAAAAATTCTCACGTATCATACATACAGTATATAATACGAGCATCGAAATGGCGTGGGATTATTTTTTTTTTTTGAAAGATGGTGTACGTACGTGTGTGTGTGTGTGTGTGTACGCGTGTACGTGTGTGTGATTGGTGGGAGGGCGGGATGTTTGAAGGAACGGCGGTTTAAAAAATCAGTCTTCCTAGGAGAGATTCGAATGTTTCAAAAAGGGGTCGTTTATATCGTTGTTCGGTTCGTACGAATGGTCGAGAAGGATCGATCGGTAATTTGTCTCTTTTGTTCCGTCTCCTTTTTTAGAAAACACGACGAGAGTCTTCTCTGCTACCGAGCAATGCGTTTTGTTGGCAAGTCTCTTGGAAAGAATCGCGCCTCTCTTCGATCCGCTCGCGAAAGTATCTTTTGGCACCTGTTCGCGCTCTCGTTTCTCATTGTCACGTTCGTTTTCGCGCGGATTAACGGACACGTTGCGACGACCGGTGGAAGCCAGGCGGCCAACAAACGCGTCTCCCGATTCGAGACTCGCGCGCGTCTTCGATTTTGGCACTTTTTTTCTCAAGTCTGAATTGCCCGGACTTGGTCCGGTGGTGAACGGAGGAGATTCCTGCGAAAACTGAGCAATTCTATTTTTCCGAATGGTGCCCGCGAGTGGGACGAAAGAATTTGCCGTATCCTCGAACGTTGCATCTTCCGCAGGACCTCTGGTCCTCTGGTTTCGGCGATTCCGGCTAGCCAAAGATACCTGCACAGGTGGGCGAGTTCTTCATCTCGATCGCACGATGGTCAGTCTCTTTTCTTTGAGACTCCTTTGGCTTGTGCTACGAGTTCAACGGCGTGGTGCCGATATTGCTGATGAAACTGGGACACGCGTTGTCCGCTCTGTCGCCGCTTTGCAACGAGAAATGCCTGTACGACATGTACGCCTGCGGATTGGACGAAAGTGGTTGGTCTCTCTTCTCGGTGGACCTCTGCTTCTTCATCTTCATGTAACCGAGCACAGAGATCAGCACGACGAACACCACAAACCCCATACAACTGCCGACTATCAGGCCTAATCTTCTGGTCAATATGTTGGCCAGGCCTCCTCTGTCGCTCATTGTTCCGTCGCCGACGATCGAATCAGGCGCGTCTAGGGTTCTAACCTCCGTGCACTGACTGGTGAGCGAGTTCACCATCGCCGGACGGGCCGAGCCCTCGATCACGTCGTCGTGAGAAGCGTTCCATTGCCAAGAGCCAATGTCCTCCGGGATTGACGTGCCCCAGCTGCCTAGCCCGAGCACGCAGATCAGGTACCGGGTGTCCGAGGCTAACTTCGTCAGCCTAACCGAACGTGCTTTAGGATCCAGCAGCTTGCCTCGCACCTGCAAGTCACGCGCCATAGAAAACTTGAGATCTCTCTTCTCTTGGAACAAAAAGTCACGCGACTTGCAAAGGAACACGGCCGACAGCTTTCACAGCGGAATAGTTCCGATTACTCTTCTCATCGACCAAAAATACCGCAGTTACTCGAGAAGCGTTTCTAATAACTTTTCAAAGAAACTTTCAACTCCACTCGGAACGGAAAAGTAGAAAAATTATTAAAGAAAAAAAAAAAAGCAAGTAAAAAAGATCAGATTTTTTCTTTTAGAATACATATACTACTACTACTACTACTACTAGTACTACTAGTACTGGAAGGAAACAATCGTTCGATGATGGTCGATGTGGCTGTCACCTCGGTAGAGAATCTCATACTCGTCTCATATAAATAGAATTCAGATGTAGCACGTACGGCGAATGCATCAAGGAAAAGCGTAACATACAGACCGCGGTGAAATTATGCGGTCTCGAAATTTATGTAGTCGGAGATTCAAATATCCCGCCGTGATTTATCGAGACTTTTATCTAAGCACGGAATGAAGACGCGCGGTTACCTGGCAATTTATGGGACGTTCACGATAGAACAATCCACATGGTGAAAGAGAGAGGAAGAGGAAGAGAAAGAGAAACGTACCTCATCGACGTTTTCCAGCGCGTGGTAGGCCACTTGGTAGCCGTGAAGGCCAGAATGGTTTCTGCTCTGCCAGGACACAAGAACGGAGAACGGTTGGATGTCCTGAATCGCGAGCTTGAGGATCAACGGTGCGGAACAGAACTCGTGGGGATCGAGATCTAGGAAAACCAGACCTTGCAATTCCGGCGGCTGTTGGCACTTGAGCAGACCGTCCTCCACGTCGCCGACCCCGACACCGTTTCTTCCGCGACCACGGCCGCCTCCCACCCCGCTGACCAGCTTCTGGTGGTCCCTTAACCATTCCCAAAGCTCTTGAGACTCGCAGCCGCAGACCAGAGGGTTCTCTGTGGGTATCGATGCGAAACTTAGATATTAGGGCTTGCGATCGACGAGGGGGATATGATAATACCGTGAAACGAAGCACACAATCGGTTAAACGTTGCGAAGCCGCAACACTACGTCACTGTCCAGTCATCGAAAAATTTTCGACTCGCTGTTTTCTGTCCTCGAAGTGCTCAACGTTTTTTCATCTGCGGTGATGTACTTTATTCTCGAAGAATGGTTGATTCGCCAAAAATCAAATGTTTTTCACACTCTTGCGATCAACCTACACGCGCGAAAGCAAATTGACTCTGCTTAAAGTTTTTCAACATTCAAGGGGAGTTTCAAGAGTATCAGCTTCTTCGTCTAGCTGAAATTGTTTAATTTCGAGATCGTCCTGTGTATAGAATTGAGGAACGCACGATAGAGACACGAGCACAACGAGAGCAGAGAGCAAAGTGGACGGAGACCGGTCAAAGCATCGATTGATGAAGACAGTACGTGGACAGAAACCGTACGCTGGTGCAACTGTGTGTATCCATTAAATTTGAAAATCTTTGAGGGTGGAAACAGAAGCAGGATTAGAGAATGTAGACGACAGGCATTATACCGTAAGGGACTAGTTTGCAGACTTGGAGAAGAGGAGGATGAGAGGGAATGGCAGAGCGTGTTTGATTGTTCAGATGTTGAGTATCGATTCGAGACGATTGTACGTGACCAGCGATATGATTGGATTTCCAACACCAGTAACTCTATTTGGATCGATAGCTTCGATATATACGTATAGAATTATTCTCTCTGCGTTTGGCCGGCCGCTCGTTGAACAGAAGTTATGCGAGCAAATGAAACATTGATACTGCGTTAACCCATTCCCCACTGCCGGCTCTTCTCTCCCTCCCCCCCCCCCCCCCATCCCCTTTATTTTTCTCGTATTTCTTTCAGCGTCATTGAACAATTTTTCGTCTCGTATATTCCCGTTAGCTGCGAGCTTGAAATCCAAACTGTCGGGACGAAATAATCCCGAATGCGACAGAAAAATAAAAAGAAAGAAAAACAATCCTCCGATCTGACCGATTAATTACGCGACATTACCTTCGGCGCGTAAACTCCGAATCTGTGTCTCGAGGGGTCGAAACGCGTTCAGCGGCAGATTCTCCAAGTAATTCCTACTAAGATCCAGCAGTCGTAGCTTCTTGAGCGGTCTGAACGCCTCGCTGGAGATGGCGTTGATCCAATTACCATAAAGATGCAGCTCCACCAGGCTGACCAGATTCTTGAACGTCACCTTGCCCACGATGCTGATTTGATTGTACGAGAGGTCCAATATCTGCAGGGACTTCAAGTCCTCTGGGAACTCGTCGAGCTCTTTCAGCAGATTGTGGGTCAGATTCAGGATCCTCAGATGCTCCATCCCTTGTAGCCTCTCCTTCGGCAGGATATCCAAGTTGTTGGTTCCCAGATGCAGAGTTAAGAGGTTGGGCAAGCTTCTAAATGCACCCGGCGACACTCTCGATATGCAATTCTGGCTCAAGTACAAGTGAAGTAGAGCAGGGAATGTCTCGAAGTCCTGGGACGTTACTATGCTGAGGTTCGTGCCTGATATGTGCACCTCTTGAAGGATCGGGTATTTCGCTTCCGACGGGAGAACGTGAATCCTGTTCAACGGGTTTCTGGTTAAATTCAGCCAAGTTAGACCGGGAAGATTTTGCCCGGACAACGCCACCGCCGGTATCTGTCTGAATTTGTTCTCCGAGAGGTCGACTCTGCGCAGCATCGAGGAATGAGCGAAGAAATTCGCGGGAAGCGCGTTCAGATGGTTGTGACTGAGGTCCACGGAGACGAGGCAGGACAGATTGGCCGTGGCGAAGCCGGACATCGTCTCGATTCGATTGTGGCTTAGGTCCAATTCCCTCAGGTGTTTGAGGCTGGCGAAACTGGCCACGTCCACGTTCGCGATCTCGTTATTGGACAGAGTGAGGATCTCCAGGTTCAAGGCGTCGGCCAAGGCCGAATACGGAATATCTTGGAATCGATTGTGGTCCAATCTGATCTCCCTGAGGGACGCTAATCTGTCGAAGATGCCCGGCGGTAAATTCCGCAAGTTGTTTCTGTTCAAGTGCAGCCGTGCCAGGTTTCGATTCAGTACGAAGATAATCTCTGGCAACTGAGAGATCTCCGCTCTGTCCATGTACAGTTCCTGCAGGGACGGCAGGCCGTTCAGGCTGTGCTCTGAGATTTGACTGAAGTTGTTCCCGGACGCGACTAGAGTTCGCAGCCCCGAGACGTGCAGGTTGAACAAGGCAGGCGCCGTGAGACGATTGTCGTCGAGATTCAGGTCGGACAAGTTATTGAGCTCACGGAACGCTCCGCTCTCTATACTCGTGATGGAGCAGTTCTTCAGATTCAACGTTTTAATTGGCAGACTATCTTGAAAGATGGCGTCGTGAAGGACGGTCAGATAATTATTCGCCAGATCCAGCACCTTCAGCTTCTTCAAAGCTGTCAGAGCGTACGGATCCAGCCGTCTGAGACCGTTGTCCTGAAGATAGAGTTCCTCTAATTCGTGCAGCTCGGAGAACGTCCGCGCAGTGATATGGCTGAGCTTGTTCATGCTCAGTTCGAGGAATTTCAGAGCCTGCATCGGCTGAAACGCGCCGTCCTCTATCCTGGATATCGAGTTGTTGGTCAGGTAGAGTCTCTCGACCAGCAGCAAGTCCCTGAACAACGGTGCCTGCAGATGTGTCAATTTGTTATGACCGAGCCACATGATCCTGACCGACGCCTGACCTCGTAGAGAGTCGTTGTGCAACACGGCCAGCCCGTTGCTGTCCAATTGAATGGAGACTAGCGAACTTCCGCCGGAGGACGACTCGGAGGCGGACAGCTGGAACACGTCGCCCAGAACGGCGAGCTGATTGCCCTGCAGGTTGACGTGTTGAAGACTGTGCAGCGTGCTCAACGCGCCCGTTTCCATGTCGGTGATGGCGTTGTTCTGCAGATGCAGCTCGAGCAACGACGGAAGCGGCGAGAAAACGCCGCGCTTCACCTCGGTGATGTTGTTGTCCTGCAGCCGTAGCTCCCTCAGCTGATGCAGTTTGAAGAAAGTGCCCGGCTGAAGCTCGTGAATCTTGTTCCCGTCGAGCGACAGGGAGGAGAGGTTCTCGCAGTGTTCGAGGAATTCCCGCGGCACCTTCTCGATGTAGTTGTTGCTCAGATGTAATTGAGCCAATTGGTTGAGACTGGTGAGACCTCTGCCGTCGATTCTTCTGATGGCGTTCTGCTGGAGATAGACAACCGCGAGGCTCACGCTGCCGATAAACGCGTCCCCCGGGATCTCGAGAATATTGTTCTCCGCTAGGTACAATTCGCGCAATTCCGGCAACCTGGCGAACACCCCGCCGATGTAATGGATGTGATTATTGCTCAGCTCGATATTGCGCAGCCTCTCGTTTCCCTTGAACGTTGCCACGTCGAGAAACACGATCTTGTTGTAACTGAGGTCGATCGACTCGAGCTCCTTCAGCGAGACGAACGCGTCCTTGTGGATCGTCTCTATGGAGTTGTAGTAGAAGGAGAGCGTGTGTAAAATGGGGCAGGATCGCAGACAATCCTCGGACAGCTTCTCGAAGTTGTTGCTGCTCAAGTCTAGAATCAACAGCGAGCTCAGATGACTGTAACTGTCGTCCGGCAACTCGGATATTTCATTCCAGGCGAGCCTCAAGGAAGCGAGGCTCTCCAGTCTCCTCAGCGGCGCCATTGGGAACAGTTTCAGCTTGTTCTCGGTCAGATCAAGATCGCTGAGACTGTCCTCCAGCCCGGCGAACGCGTACTCCGAGATCTTTGATATCTGATTGCCCTTCAACGTCAGCTTCATCAGTTTCAACCCGTAGAAACAGTAGGACGATAGGTCTTGGATCAAGTTGCCCTCGAGGTCCAGAGCCGCGAGTTTACGCAGATCGGCCAACGATTTCTGCGGCACGTGGAGCAAACGGCTGGAGAGCAGGGCCAACGATTCTAAACTGTCCTTGAGATACGCGAACGCGCCCTCGCTGATCTCCCGAAGCGACGAATGAGATATTTGCAGATGCCTGATCTGCGAACCAGGCGGGAAGCAGCCGTCCTTCAATTCCTCCACGGTTTTGTCCAATTCGTAAACGCTCAACGACTGCACCATCGTGCCTGTTCCTGCAAACGAAAGGTCCGAAAAGGTGCTGTCATTAATTTCACCAGATCGCGATAATCGCGAGGAGGAACGTGGATGAACGATTGTATTCAAGTTCTCTCAAATCTCGAAGCATTTTGAAATGGTTTTAATTCGTTCGTGTTTAACGTTTGCAAATATCGCAGACCGACTCGATGGAACCCAACACCACGGCGCAAAGAACGCTTCTCTGCCTCCCCCCGCTCCTCATACATTTTCCATTATTGCAATCGATTGCGACGTTGGTCAGCGGTTTCAATTCCGCCGTTTAATAATAGTCCGTGAAACAATAATAATAGTTTGTAAAACACAACGGTGGCAACGGTGTCGCGGAAACAAAACAGAATTATTGCTCGATCAACGACCCATTTGATTGACTACGAATTTTGTATCCGTCGGGGGGAAACACATGCTCAATTTCCGGGCAAGCGCGCTCGACGTGTCGAAATGCAACCGTCCGACGAATCGGAACGATTACGCTTTGAAGAAAGAAACCGTTTATTGCCTCCGATGACACCACCGGTACGTGAATTATTGAATCAACCGGTACGTGACCTCGTCAAGAACTTGAAACGTTTAGAACGGCGCGCTGTCGCCGCGGCGTAGTGGCCCATTAAACCCTAATTGATCCGCTGTACAGGACTCGCGTTCCCTCCCTCTCTCTCTCTCTCTCTCTCGCGCGCACGCCCCCTACTACTCCCACCCCGTCCCCGCCACCCGACAAATGGGCTACATTGTTATCCTGATTATAATAACAATCTCTTGGAGCGTGTTGGCGACGTGTTCCGATGTAGCTCGTTTCGTTAACGAATGAAAATTGGACTGCGAGACGCGCTATATCGGGGGAAAGTTTTTACGACCGGGAACTCTCTCTTGCGCGTTTCACATATTCTCTCACACGGAGCGCGGTGCGGTGCGCCTCGGCTCGGCTCGGCTCTCGCGATATTTGCGTTGCGTTGCGTTTCGAGCGTATCTCGGTGCGCTCGCGTGTACTCACCGGACGCGCTCAGAACGCTCAGCAGAGTGCTCCTCAGGGTGTCCTCGGTGGCTCCGGCGCATTCGAGGAAGAGGCCGTCCTCGAAATTGTAACAGGGACAGCCGGGAATGGTTTCCGGGGGCGGGCACTCGGCTATCTGGCCGGTGATGCCCGTCGACGCGAAACTCTGCACCAGCAGAAGCTGCAGGATCAGCCGGAAGACGTTGGACGGCCTCCGTCGCCCCCGGGATCGCGTCATCGCGTCGTTGTCGTCGCCTCCGCTCGCGGCCGGTTCCCCTGAAACGACAGAAACGCAGAAAGAATCGTTGAGAGACGATGGTCCCCTTTGAATTTGTTTCCTTATCGTTGGGCGATCGTAATTAAAAATTGCTCGACGAGTTTTATAGAGTAAGCTTCGAGGTAGGAATCGATTGTGCGATTGAAAGAGATTCTAAAGCTAGAATATCCGGACAAAACGAGAGAGAGAGAGAGAGAGAGAATTTCTTTAGAAAGTCCCCTTTGAAATAGCCTGCATATCGTCAATTATCGCGATCGATACAGCATTCCGGACGATAATGAACCAAGCCCGATAATAAGAGTGCCATCTCCACCTCTCTTTCACAGTATTCTTTTTCTCTTCTTCTCCCTTCGATCCTCTCGTCGTTCTTATTTGTCTTCGACATCGTCCACCGAACTGGAAAATATCAAGAGAGAAAGAGAGAGAACTGCCATTACCGGTGTCTTGGTGTTCCGTCTTTTAATTACAACGAGCCTGAATGACTGCCGCGCAGCGTTCACTGCGATTTAATAATCTTCTTGTTAGCTTAACGATAACGTCACTCCTTATCTGTTCGTCTCGTTGACGTTCCCAGAAATTGCGCGCACACACACACACACCCTCGCCCCCCGGCGAACCGTACGCTCGTCCTTCGTGTTATTTACTCGGCGTTAAAATACGATCGCAACAACGAACCCTCCACCTCGTTGTCGCGTTCCTCTCGATAATTCTCGAGCTTCCTCGAGAATAGAATTTCCAACTGTGTCCGCGCCTCGACGTTAGCGATACTTTCTAGGGGGGGAGGGGGGGGGAAAAGGGAGGGGGGGGGGGGGGGGGGGGGGGGGGGGGGAGGAAAGTTTGTAGCGCGGATCAGAGAAAGAAAAAGGGAGAGACAGAGAGAGAGAGAGAGATAGATAGAGATGGAGAGTATTCGTCAGACGAGGGAATAAAGGTGAATCAAAAACCGGATAATTATAGCGGAGCGGGCTAACGCTTTTTTATCCGGCGCGTCGCGCTGCAGCCTCTACTAATTAAACGCTAATTAGCTAATGCAGGCTGGATTGTCAGAATCGAAAGGGGTCGTCGGAAAAGGGAGAAAGAAAGAGAGAGAGAAAGAGGGGTGGGAGGGGTGTGGAAAGGGGGGAAGGAGGGAATGCAGCCGCGGTATCTTAACGCGCGTTTCCGCTCGGCTCGATCCGTCGATAATAATTTTGCGAGGAAACATCCTATCAAGAGGATCATTTAAATGGTCACCCGCGGTGACGTCGATGATTCCTAATGAGTCCCCGTCTGTGCGGCGTCCGGCTTTCACATACCGGAAACACGCGATTCAGTTATCGCGATGCTCTTACTTCTCTCACCTTGTTTTCACTCGTATTCCGTTAATATTCCAGTGTGCTAACCGCGTGCAAATTTGTTAATTATTGCGGAAAGTTACGCGCAAAGAGTGATAATTCATTGGGTGTTGCAACGACGAACGATTAATTTCAACAACTCGAGCGTCTCGAACAGTTCTCGCAACTCGATGACTCGCTGACGGAAATATTACTTAATTGATGCTGCAATCGCGTAGGTCTTTTTATACGAGTTGCGAAGGCATGAAAATATATGAGAGAACGTGTCACTGACAGTTGTGGTTTAGAAACTGGGTCTATTTTTCTGACGAATGGCCAACGAACTTCGGGTGAAGAGTTTCGCGAATTTATTTATCAACCCTCGGATTTATTTAAAACTCTGATTGTTATATCTTTTGGAACAAATTCTGAGAGTCGAAAGTATTCAACTTCTCGATATATTTTTAAACAAATACAAGTAGCTTCAATTAAGTTTGATTGATGCAATAATACCGACGTGTAAAAATATAGATAAACGCGGTTAAAATCGAAACCTCGTTCTCGATCGTTTATTTTCCGTCATTTTCTGCTCGATCAGCGTGTTGAGTAAAGTTTCTTTCTCTCGGTGAGATAATTTCTAGCTTTCGTTGACCGATTTCAGCGGCTGTAGATTGCTCGGCCACCGTTAATGTATCACGTAAATAGCGATCTTCCAGCGAGCCGCTCGGGATACACGGGTTTCCGTACGAGACACGTTTCTGAATACAGCGATTTCCTGCAATAACAATCGCGGAATTATGCATGCCAGTTGCGTAGGCCGCGGATCTGACGCTCATTCTGTCGCATCTGCTGCACTACGCTGGTGCCGGCAGCCGAACGACAGGTGCGCCATGTACCTGAGGATATCGGGCAATTTTCTGGGAAAGCGATCTCGAAAGAAACTCTGCAGTTCCTTCCGAACCGTGCAACAGACTGCGAATTATCTCGCCACTTTGCTGTGACATTGAAGCAACACCGCAAATTTGTGGGTTTTCTCCTTGGGTTTTTCATTAGGTAAACTTAGAGTTTTCGTTGTTAATTCCTTTTATCGCCAATTGCGACGGAATCTTCCAATCTTTTTGACAATTTTTTGGTTAATTTAAATTTCTGATTCGACGAGTTTACAGAAATTCTGGAAGAACGTCGCGAGGAGAATTCTCTAACTATGCTTGTAGTACCGCGACGAGCCAAACTTTCCTGTACCGTCAAAATTCTGAATTTCTCGCGAAGCTTGTGTACATGATTTATTACCCAACTGGAAAGTTCCGCCAATGACCAACGCTGCACTTAACGTGTTAAGATTTCGCTCTCCGGTGACCGCTAATTGAAAATTCGGAACAATCCGGGCGCGCGCGAGCTCGTGCAAATTGATAAGTTTACCTTGTAAACCCGCCGATAAGTTTCGAGTTTAAGATGCCGCGGAACTTAAATTCCGATACGCGGTAACTGACAAGTTTACACACGTTAAAGTGCTGTCTAATGAGTTGCGAGTCCGCCACTCGGAGTTTAAATCTCGCTTGAATCACGCGTTCGGAGCGTTTGAGGGTGGAAATTCTGCCTCTGTTTCTCCTCGATCTTGGCCTAATCCCCGCCCGACTCTCCGAGCTTCTTCCAACCGAGCTGAAAAATCGGCGAGACAAACAAAGTTTCCTCCCTGTTTCTCTTCTCGCTGAGCCAGAAGCCGACTGAATACGTATTCGCAAGAAGCATAATTTCCGGGGCAAAATGTAGAGGCGAGCGCCCCGAGTGCGGGATCTCTTTTTTACGATCTGCACGCCGAGTTTTCGACACGATGCTAACCCCCGTAACCACTCAGCGCGTTAAATGGCCTACCCGTGTTCCCCCGCCGAGGTTCGTGCGGTCGAAACACAAAAAGCGCGGGAAACCATTCGCAGTTGCAGCTGCATAAAAACCGCCAGAGAAACCGCTTATTTCGCGGTTTGCCTAGCGGTCGGCGTTGCGTAATTTTCTTCGCCTCGTAGTTCCACTAATACAAACGATAACTGCTACCACCGCGGCAAGACGTTCCTTCCACTTTTAACTGGAAGTCGCAGTCCCCCGGGTGAGAACGATCGCGCGTTTTGCTGTTTGATGAAGTGACAATTTACCGAACGCTACGTCGCAAGTGTCCTTGCTGGGTAGTATATATAACACTTGATAAAATACAAAAAAGAAAATTTTACCATCTTGTTGCTGTTCACCATTCTAACAGATGCAAACAGTTCAGTTCTCTACCGCAGTTAATTTCAACGAAGAATCATCGATGATTTTTCAGAAGCGGAAGGATCTTGAATTTTAGATGACAAACGCCAAAACCTTATTTTCGTCTGCAAGCTTCCATTAAAATTGCACTTTCGGTTTTTATGGTACGATAATTATCACACGCGCTACGCAGAACAATTTCGTTCTTTCGTTCGTCTTTCGTCAGTTTAGATTTATCAAATTGCTATTTCGGTAGACTAGAAAGTCGTTCCCTCGGATTAGCGATTAACTTTACGATTTCGATATTAAGCTCGACAATTTGGCAGTTTAACAGTAGCTACATGTACGAAGCAAGGGATCAAAGTTTGCATTACATCGAGTAGATTTAACCCTGCAAGTGCTCTAGGTTCGCGTCATAAGCAGCAGTAGTACGATCAGAATGGCGCCGACTTTGCGGCCACGTATTTGATATCTATAGCAAACACCATTGCAACCATTATCGATCCAATATAGCTATAACATAATATTGCAATTCGCTATCAGTTGTCCAAATTCCACTTGTGTTTCAAACTCGTATTCACACCGCGAGTCGAGACATTTTGCACAATTCAAAGTACGAAACCATCTCGTTCGCTATAATTTCACATAAATATTCAAACGTCTTTCTTCTCTGTTTTATTTTTATCTCCAATTCCTCCGAAATTCTCCACTTTTTTTTGCTCTATAGTTGCACAAAGTTTCACCACGAACAAAGCAGAGAAAGGTACAAACTTGTACAAACATTCGATTAATATTTTACAAACTCGTCTATTATTTTTCAGATTAAACGCCTCCAAAAAAATATTTCGCCTCCGCTCGATCAATATCACGCGCAGTGATTTATTCGACGGCGGCAACGAATAAATATAATACAAAATACGCGATTGCCGCTAATCTGGTAAACGAATACAATATTGAATAAATTGTTAACACTCAAGCTATCCCTGTTGCGAAGCTTCTCTTTTTCTTTTTTTATAACGTGAATTTTATCTTATCAATTTATCGATGTCATTTCGACGTTTTCTCTCTCTCTCTCTCTTTTTCATATTTGTCTCGATTTATCCAACTTTCGCAACCGACGTAAAGATTTCTTCATCCTTCCATACCCCTGTTGCGAGTTCCTACTCCGGTACATGGAGCGAATTTCCGCTCTTATCAACGCGTTCACCTGCAACCTACGGGAAAACGATGATCGATGCACCGGAACGAGCCGGATCAAAACTCGCCGTGTACTTGGAACGTCTGATGGAAGGAAGACAGCCCGAGCCGGCGGGTGATCGTTCATGTCAGCGGACGCCTATTAGCGCGGACACGTTACCTCCATTTCCGGTACCGGTAATAACATCGCGAATTCCTGTCTGCCTTGGAACATTACTTCGCCGAGCAGGAGTTGTCATTGCGCCGCGGTGGAGGCCGCGCTTGTAATCCCATAAAAGCCGCGCGACGTCGCTTCTTTCCGTAAACGTCGCGTTTTTTTTATCACTAAAATTGGTTTTAGCGGGGATAACCCGGAAAATCGGGCGCCAATGCAACGAAAATTAGCGATTGGTTGATCTGGGTCGCGTGATTCGCGAGAGGGCTTGGCGTAGACTTCGAGTAGGAGTGGCGTTGTCTGATACCGAAAATTTGCCAAAATTTTATGGCAAAAAAATCTGCATTTCCTTGTCAGAACAGTTGCTTCTGGGGTATAAGAGCAGTTTTTTACTTGCCACGAGTGGGACAGCCAGCGCTCACTCTCTCAGCAGCGTTCTCCTCGTTTACACGACATCGTTTCGCGATTATCGGCCGCGTCTCTGACGACGAGAACTCGGCACAAAGAACACGCCGTGCAATTTCTTTTTTTTACGACGCGAAGAAACCAAAGTCAAGCGCGCGTTGTTCTCTTACGACGAGATAATTTGCTCGCGAAATGGGAAACACGGGACGCGTGACTGATGTTTCTCGTTCTGACTTGTCGTTTTCTACGTTTCTCTCGCTGTTAGTTCTGATTCGGAGGATTGCGCGTCTTTCTCGTGGTCTTGCAACGATTAATAGTCGGAATCTGTCTCCGAGCTAATAAACGTAGATGGGTTTTGATTAACGAGTTTGATTAATTCGACGACAGTTGACAAATTGAACGCGCCGCCGAATGAATTTCAGTAATCTGTGGCAATCGTCCAACGATACCACTTGAATTGTACTTTCGAAACGCCACTTAGAACCCAACGCTGGAATTTAATGTGAAAATTTCCCCACGCACGTCGGCGCGCTCGTCGTAACTTTCGAGTTAGTTAGAAAATCATCTTCCCAGCGGCGAGTAAACATTTTCGAGCGTCGTTTCCATCCCCCTGGCCTCATTCCACGTACCACGCAGAGATTAGAGGAGCTTATCCTGTTTCGTCTAGAACGAAACGTCCTCGCGGGGCTTAACAATCGGAGAAAATCTAGTTTCCTTTGCCCGCCGGCGCAAACAGAGAATTTCGAAGCAGCTGTTGAAGCAGCAGCTCCGAGAGACAAGCTCGCGTTTGGCTGAACGTTTGGCCGCGGGAGGGGAAAAAAGTGACGCGATCTCGGCGTGATCCCGGTCCTCTGGAATTCAGATTCCTCCGGCACGTTTCACCGTGCAACCATGATAAAACGGCAGAAACATTCGCGGGGGTCATGAATCCGTAAAAACGCGGAAGTTGAAACGCGCGTTCGGCCGAGCTGAAATTTCTCTCGTCATGAATCCGTAAAAACGCGGAAGTTGAAACGCGCGTTCGGACGAGCGGAAATTTCTCTCTCCCTCTCTCTCTCTCTGTCTGGCAAAACGGGTGGCTCGGTTGTGCCGCCGCTGCCTCGGCCATTCGGAATAAAAACCGCCTCGTTTTTCACGGCGACGAACGCGTCTTCGTCGCGTTCGATTCAACTGCCGCGTTGCCGCGTCTTTCTTTTGTTCTGTCCTTCTCGTTTTTTTCTTTTCCTTTTTCCTTTTTCGTCTCCCTCTCCCCCCCTCCCCTCCCCTCCCCTGCCCTCGTGTGCCTCGTTCGCCGGCGGTTTTCTTGGTTCTTTTTTCTCCCCCTTTCTTTCTTTCTCGCGGTCGTTCAATCTCATTCGCGACCGTTGATTGCGGACCCGCACAAAACAAATATGAGATAAAAGTATTGTTTTATGCGGCGGTATTGTCGGAGCGATTCCGACGAGCCCCGAATTGTTTCGAGACTCGAAGCGTCGAGTTTCGAACTC
>KQ435753.1:1510615-1527415 GCA_001276565.1 Melipona quadrifasciata | reverse complement strand
AAACTTGCGCAATAATTTGTTTCCGTATCGTCGGCGACGCACGAAATTATTAACGAGAACAAACGCGCGCGTCATCGGCGTCTTTCTTCCAAAGGGAGACGCAAGACGCCTTTTCCCGAGGACGATCCTCGCGACTTTGCCTCCCTCCTTGGAGAGAGTCATCTCGAAAGGATTATTATTATCGGAGACGCGAGGAAACACTCGCGTGAAACACGCACCTCCCGCACAGATGTTTTTCGATAACTTGCATTATTCAGCATTCCCCAGACAACAGGGATACGAGATCCGTGACGCGTAACGCTCGTACGGGCGCGGAGCAACTCGAGACTTTCTTCGCACGTTCTCGCAAATTTGCCTGCTCGCGTCGTCGAACGTCGCGATCCGCGACTATCCTGTCGCAACGAAAACCGACCGACCGACTCGATGAAACGCGGCTCGAGACACCGGAGCTACACGTGTCGTTCGATTTCCGATGCGCGCGCGAGCTACAAAAAGGGAGAAAAGGAGAAGCAGAGTCGGAGATACGTGATCTGGCGTCCCGTTTATATCCGTCTGAGGTGGTACTCGCGATAGCTCGTCGATTCTTTCTCGACGCGCGTCCCGCATCTACATATTTGCTTCGTCTTTCACGAAGAAGAGAAAGAAGAAGAAGAAGAAGAAGAAGAAGAAGATCCCTTTTCGCGTGGTGTCGCGTCGCGTAGGTAACGTTATTGCCAGCGGAGATCCGGTCGGAAGTGGAGACGCGCTCGCTCTTTCTCCGAGAGACATCTAATCCGGAGATCGGAGAGACCGCAGAGAGAACCCTGCGCTCGTTCATGCTGCGCCGAGCCTCGATCGAAATGGAATTTCCAAGCGGAAATGAATGTTTTCGTATCGCGGCGTAATTGAACTTCGCCGGCTACCTCCGCTCGATCCACGAGTCGTCCACGGACACTAATCTCGCGCTTTCGGAAATTTCCGACCGATCGCCATCTCGCGATCCGGCGCGAGTCTTCATTTCAGATAAGCTTATCCGCGCCACGCCGGCTGGTTACGTTCCAGTCGTCGAACGACCGCGATCGAAACCTGCTGGAATTTGTCGAGAGCGTTCCGGCGAGCGGTCCGTAAATTTCCGGGTGCCTTTGTCACGCTCGAGTTCGGCGAAATTTTATGACGACGTCACGGGTGCCGCCGCGTTGTAATACGTCGTGTGTATTTACTTTGCTCCGTTGGTGTCGCTGCAGCGTGTGTGCGCGCCGTGTGCAGCTTTGTACGCGACATGGACACCGAACGATGTTAAATCTGGCGGAATTCAACTCGAAACGGCGCAACACGCTGGAACTTTTTCGCTCTTGCACACGTGGCTGGCGCTCGTTGGTTACCAGACATTAAGAATTGTTTGCGCGTACGCGCGTATGATTTTATTGGCTCTGTAACGATTAAAAAAGAAAGAAAAAAAACCCTGCACGACCTGTACCCCAGTACGATTTGTTTCACCGAAAGGCCCAGAAGCAACTGTTCTGACTAGGAAATGAAGACGACTTTTTTGCCATAAAATTTTATTGATATGCAAGCATTTGAATCGATATCGGACAACGCCACTCCTACTCGAGGTCTACTCCACGCCCCTCACGAATCACGTGACCCAAATCAACCAATCGCTAATTTTCGTTGCATCAGCGTTGCCTCTGTGGAGGCCCAATTTTCTTAGCCCCTGCTAAAATCACTTTCAGTGATTAAAAAAAAAAAAAAAAAATGAAAAACAGGAAAAGAGAGAGGATACGTGACGAAAAAAAGAGGGAAATTGCAAAAGAGAGCACTGTCGTATTATGTTACAGAAATTCAGGTGTTTCGCAAACGACGGCACGATCGAGTGTAACGCACCAGTTCGCTGTTGTTTTTCGCGTGGGGAAACATGGATTTTCGAGGATAGTTGAGAAAAATTTGAGCGTAACGGACCGGACAAACGGATATTTACACTCGTGTCGTTCGTTCACGGATTGTCTCGCTTGTACTACGAAACGCCGGACAAAGCGTGATGAATGTTTTTAATAGTTGCGTGGACACAGGCTACAAGAACTGACGACCATGTCGAGAGTTTCTCGTTTTTCTTCCCCCTGTCGGTTCGATAAACCTACTCGACTAGTGATTCTTGTAAACGAAGATGCAAATGAACAGCTCTCTTTGTAAAAGCTTCGAATAATAATACCAAGAACCAAGAAAACGAAAAAAAGAAAAAAAAAAAACGATTGACTAAAATGACGAAAAGGAATAATTTTAATCTCGTCAGAGGAATATTGAAATCCAAGAAACAGAAAGTTCGCATCTTCGAGAATCCTCGAGAGTACATTTCGAAAGTGACGAACGAACAGCCATAGTTGCAATTTTGAAGATTCGGTGTCAAGGTCCAGTCCGGCGAGTTCCCGGCGTCGTTGGCCAATTTCTTCTGTTCCGACGAATTTATCTTCGGCAGAGTGACGAAATGAAAAATGCAGCAGCTTGTTGCTGAACGAAATATGTCCGAGAGGAACGGGGGCTTCAGCCGGCAACTTTCATTACGCGGCAGTCAGAAGTGCGGGGGAGGGAATTTTTCAGGGGACGTGGAACGGGCTGCCTCTCTCATCGAAAATCTAATACGATGGTAATCAGGGCCAAGACTCCTTCGATTCTTCGGTTTACCAGCTCCGTCCGCCAGCCAAAGAACCGAGCCGCGGAGCATTGAAAATTTATTGGACCCAGGTTCTCTTCCACCTCCTGTCTTTCCACCGCCGTAGCCCGCCGTAGCCCGTCGTCGTTGTCGCGCGTCCTTCCTTCCAAGACAAGCCTCTCGATATCATAATAATCCCGGCCTGCTCGACGTCGAATCCCGTAATCGTCTTTTCAGTTTCCCAATCGTGTCCCGCGATTTTCTTCTTTGGTCAGCACGACGGAACCGAGTATTCGAGCCTCAGTGAGAAATACACATTGGTCGAAGCTTAACAGATTTCATCAACGAGGCTCACGTATATATTCACGTATATATTCACTTGGCACCGTAATAATTTAACCTCGAATATCGCTATTCTAGTTTCTTCGCGCGATAAAGTCTCTCGCGCTATTATAGACTCATAATCGATAGTGTCTTATAAGTCTGTATAACCAACGACACTTGGATCCGAAACTTGGACGTTTATTAACTGAGAGACGTTATGCGTTTCTTAGGCTCATTAAGTAGTGTCGTTTTTTCCAAATTTAATAAACATTGCCATCTGGTGACAATAATTAAAAGAAAAAAAAGAAAATCTCGTATCAAACTTATTGAGTTTGCGCAAATGAGAAACAAATGTTTTCACGTTTCGGTGATTGTCGAGTTTCGTTTAGTTCGTATGTCGAGAGATTGAGCAGTGCGCGCCGCGTGTGAAACACCCTGTACAGATCATTCTCACTCTGTCGTCGAGAGACAAAAACCAAACGTGGGCGATTAAGTTTGATGACGCGAGCGGACGAAGAACGTTCGAATCGCCCTGTTTCTTTCCAGCTATCGGCGACTGTGTGGTAGTTGTCGAGGCAGTTAGCGAAGGAACAAACACCATTTACGACCACGCGATACGAAGCACACGCGCGCTTGACGAATCGCCGCCACGCCTGTCTGCCGGGACTGTTCACTGATCAGGAAGCCTATTCGCCGACCGGACAAATTGTTTCGACCAGCCGAATCGATCTCTTCCGCAGCAATCTGTCTGTCACGCTGGTGAAATTGATGTCAAGGCCAGCCACGAGACAACGCTCCAAAATCACCAAACGAAAGACCCTTTTGCCCCGAGCGGATCCCGATTAGAATGTTAACGTCTCGCGGTTCGTGATTGCGTGTTTTCGCAGACAAACCCGCGCTTGAATCGAGAAAGTCGGGGGAAAATGAAAATAAAAGTATTCGAATGAGGGGGATTCGTGCGGGAGTTCTACAGTTTCCATAGCACGCGCGTACGTGATCAAATATATACGGAACGATCCGCGTTCGAGGTTTCTACTCAAAAATAAAAAATAAACTGCGACTTGAACGTATAAAATTCAGTTACGTTGGAGTTGTAACTCTCGCAAAGGGGTGTAGGAGTTCAGAGGAATCGAACGCGCTTCGCAACACCTCTCCGTCTGTCTGTCACGTCGCGCACATCGTATCGCAGCTCTCCATTATCAGAGAGTCGGATGTCGATGCTCGCCGGGGTCGTAGATAAAGGGAAGACGCCGCGAGAGCTTGCGAGTCTCGCCATTTTCGTCGATCCACGGATAAACTGATAGCCGTGGGTGCAGCGATAGCGACGTCGGTCTGGTATTCCATTGTGCGCCTCGACGTTTTCCGCCGTACAATGGCTGTATATCCAGCGTTCGTAGCGACGACGACGCCGCTGAACCGAACCGCCGCGCTGGCTGAGGCTGAGACCCACAGTGAACAACGAGGACACTTAAGATTTTCGAGAATGCAGTCTGCCAGACTGCGTCGTAAAACAGCGTGTCAGACAGGGATAGGAAGAGAGAGAGAGAGAGAGGGAGAGAGGTGAGGGTGTCATTAAAAGAACGATATCGAGCGTTTGGAATACCTCGCCTTTATGCAATCGTTGGTCTATTAGCTGGTTTTCTGTTTCGGTGGAATTCCGCCGGAATTCGCGCTTTCCGGCGCTAACGACGCTGACTGCGACAATTCCATCGAGGGTCCTTTCTTTTTTTCTTTTTCTTTCATTTTTGCTTTCGTCTTTCTCTCGTGGAAGAATTCGTTTTATCGGTTTTGCAAGATGTTCGCGGGAAGGTCCAGCTCGTTCCGCTTCTCTCGATGGAAGTTGGATTTGAAAAATACTTGCCTCTGTCCTCCTAGTAGCCATCCATTATTTAAAGCGAATCAAAAGAGTTTTAAGCAGACAAAACTCGATTTAAAGGTACTTAGGTCCTTAAGCAGCGGCGGGTTGGGTCGAGCAAGTTCGAAGGGGGGAGATCCAAAGTTCGTCCCCCGAGAGCTGGAAAACGTACACTTGTTCGTACAAATCTGCTTTGTCGGCCGAACGGAGGAGTCGTTCTCGTCGTCTCGCGACAACGTCGGATCGTCGGGTAAGAATTATTGGACACTGAAAAAATTCCATGGAAAAATTGAGAACCGCGCGAAAGTCTCATAGATCACGGCAGGATACGTGACGTGGCGGGTTTGATCGTTCAATTTTCAGCGCCCTTTGACGAGTTCCCTCTCCCTCCGATGTACCGTGAAACGTTGGCGTTAAAAAGCAGCGGGCGTTTCAGTTGCCACGGCCGCCGTTAATGGGACTAAGCGATCGGGGCACTGTAAAAATTTCAGCACGGCGAAACGCCGATAAAGTATCGCGATATACATCCGCTTCTACTCGCTGCAGTCGTTGATGCCGATGGAATCGTAATGGGCACCCTCGACCACCGGCGTGACTGGAGTGGCAATTTTTATTTTAGCCCCCCAAGTACGAGCAAACCGTGGAGAACGGAGAATTCGTGGATTAGTCCAGTTTGACTAATAGATTTAATTTCTTCATTGTCTGGATGACAGTATCCTCTCGGCGGGTACGGACGTAGAATGCATGGGGATATTTGGGCAACTGGTAGTGTGGTGTGCGTGTGTCTTGAAGACTGTCGTGCGAGGAGTGGAGGACAGAACGGCGTAGCGTCGAAAAAAACAAAAGAGCGTGGCGTCATAGCGTAGTCGTGAAAAATAAATACTACTTTTGTAATTAAATCATATCCTTTCTGTTGCCTACCGAACATTCCTCCATTATAATAGTTCGGAAGTTCGCTGACGATGACTTGATATTTCAAACTTATATCTCGACTCGCAGTACGCGAACGTGTTACATTAAATTTTAAAGAGCGCCCAAGGAATGTTTACGGAATAAAATATGGGACAGATTAAAACCTGTGTGACTGATTTGGCTCTCTAATGTCAGGTAATTGACCGACTGTTTCGTGATCGTTTGTAATCCAACATTGTTCGTAGAAATCGCAGAACGGTCGCCTCAAGCGGGGACCAAAAGCGGGATGCGGGCTCGCGACGTCTTGAACGGTGAAAATTCCATTAGGACTCGGTTTTCGTGAGTTTGAAGCGGGCCCGGAGCTCGGCTCGTTCCTCTGCGTCGTTATTGTGAAAACGGTAAGCGTCGCGACGCCCCGGGGTCGTCATTACGGGCGGGCAACGCGCGATTTCATTACCGACGTCCCCAACCTTGGTCTCCCCGGCTCCGCGTTATTGCACATTGTATTCCGCGCGTTATGCAGATGCGAGTCCCGCATTACGCCATTGTAGACAGCAGCACGCAGCAGCAGATCTGTATTAACTGCGAGAATTTTCGAAACGAAATGCTATCTTCGATCATTCCTCGGACTCTCGAGACGATTGTCGGTTCCGTCAAATTGTTTCTACTCGGCTCGCGCGAGGAAGAGAATTATTTTAGTTGATGGGATACTAATTGTAAGCAATTTTCCTAACCGCAAAGGTATCTACTGTTCGTTGTATTTATCGTAACGTGAATAGTATATTAATTATTTCGGGCTACGGGCTAAAACATATATATGATTCGATTTGTTGCTCGACTAATCGCTTTCGTGATATAGCCAGAAAGTGAAATTTAAAACGTCTTGAAATTTCATTGAAAAGAAAAAAAAATGTACGAGCGAACGATATTTTGAGGTTTGATTATTCCGATCGACTTTGGCGCGTTGGATAATCAAAATTGGAGCGTCGCTGTGCAGTTCGGAGGAACAGACGCCGCGGTGAACGATCTCGCGCGACGGTCGATACGCAAACGAGTCGAAGTCGGTTACGTGGCAAAGTCTGTATCGCAGTTGGAGTGTCTGAAAGTTGGAGAAGCATCCCGTAGGGTTCTCTCTCCCTCTCGGTCTTACCGTGGAAGTTCGGTGGCCGACGATTTCCAGAACTCGTTACCGCCATCGAGCTAGCCCCCCGTGACCGGCGTCCCGGAATTTCGATATTTCTCGCGGGGGAAAACGGAACGCACGCGGCACGAGACCGCTTTACGAGGAAAGTCCTGATAATGCCGCGGAAGGAGACGAGTTTCACGTTCCGCTCTTGGAGAGGAAAGAAGCCGAAGAAGCGTACGAAAGCCGAAGAAGCATAGAGAAGTTGAACCACGCGTAGGAAAGAAAGAGGGGGAGGGAGTGAAAGGTGGCAAGAATGGAATGACCCGCAATCTGTGGCGATGTGCGCGGCTCCCAGCTATGTATTATACATACGCCACTGCACGTGGAAATGGACGGAGTGAATGGAAAAGGCCCCGGCTGACAAACTCCTCGGGGAAAGTAGCTTTCTCCTATCGTTCCGCAATGCTCGTTCCTGGCCGCGCTCACCGCTCACCGTTCCAAATCGCGTATAATAAACCTTGGAAAATATTTGATTTCGCTCTAAAAAAAATATCGATATACGTCAAATTACGTCTCTTTAGAAACGAAAATTGTAGGTTGAAGTATACTCTATTTGATCATCTACTCAAAGATACGTCGCGCAGTCGGCACCGATTTCAATTTCAATTAAACTTCGATTCACTTGTCAAAAATAAAACCCCTCTGCGTAAATTAAAGTTGTGTCGTGTTTTTCTTTTTACGCGATATATTCGATTGTTATTTTTGTTAAATCTGCGTACCCGACACTCCACGGAAACTGACTTTTTCGTCGCGCGTCGCCGTGTCACGCTTCACGGGGCAAAAAGCTTCCGCGAGGGGGTGAAAGTTGCCGAAGAAAATCGCTGGTTTCTAATAGACGCAAGTTACGGGCGGGGCAATAAAGCTGCACGAGCGAGCTCCTCGGTTGGCTGAATAATCGGCGAACTTGCGTCGCAGTTTCGGAGCACCGGGAAAGACGCCGGGCAACTCGCTGCCGGAAATCTTTATTTTCCATCGGCGTGTATCGAGCAACCTTGGGAAAATTTGTTATTTTCGCCGAATTATTTCACTCCCCTCCGGGCAACGAGAGAGAAGGTTTAGCCAGCTACTTCAGTCACGGATTTTTATTGGAAATAATTGGATCGTGAGTTGAATGCATTTTGCAAATCGAGCCAATTCGAGACTCGACTCGACTCGAACCAATTCGACTCGATACGGCCGGTGAAATTTCGATGCGCGGTGGTGTCACTGCCGGAGCTATCGGTATTTCAAACGCGACCCCCGGATTTCCTATGCTTCGCTGAATATTAATTTATCTTTTGCCCCGAAAATTAATCTGGCCGCGCGCCTGCGCACACGCGGCCACGCCACGCTGGCTGGAGCAGGGCTGGAAATTCAGTATCACGATCCTTGCATAAGATAATAAGAACATCCGGGAACCGAGGGACTTTTACGGCTGATCCATACAATTCATTACAGCCGGCACAGGTATCTCTTACGAGCTTGCAGGCTTTGCATGCGAGCGTTCCAAGCCCCGTGCTTCACGGGGACCCGAGCGCCGAGTGTAGTTTCTGCCGGCGTGACGAGCGATCCTGCCGGATAAGCTTCGAACCGTAGAGCGAAATCGCTTGAAAATTTAGACACGTTCTACGTGCTCTAATAATCGTCGAACCCCCTGGTGAAATGTGCGGCACAGCTGACTTGTGCTCGCTGTCGTCGTATCAGCCTCACCTTCTGATGAGGGATTATTATCGAATTCTCTTACTTCATCGAGCTCACCGTCCTGCGAGGAGGCAAAGTTTCTTTAAATTTTAATTTCTGTGCTCTCGAGGAAACGTTCGAGACGTTCAAACGAGCCATTGAATTATTCATACAAATAGATCTATGCACATTTAAGAGTGTCGGATTCATTGATTCATTAATAGGCTTTCCTGGCATGTAAATATCGTTTGCCTAGCCTTCTTAGACTGTAATTAGAACAGAGGTCCTTGTCGATTTCAGATTTTACCAATTTACCAACGCGATCTAACTGCTGGTTAACAGCATTCTTGAGTATTCCGAAGCGTCGTCCGAAATAAAACGAAAAAATGCATTACTTGTATCCCAGTACGATTCATCTCACTGAAAGGCCTAGAAGCTAGGAAATGAAGATGACTTTTTTGCCATAAAATTTTATCGATATGCAAACATTTGGCACGATCGCTCAGTACCACACAGCGCCACTCCTACTCGAGGTCTATGTCACGCCCCTCCGCAAATCACGTGACCCAAAACACGACCAATCGCTAATTTTCGTTGCATCAGCGTTGCACCTGACGAGGCCCGATTTTCCGGGTTACTCCCGCTAAAATCACTTTGAGTGATAATAAAAAAGAGAAACGAACGAAGGAAGCGATTCGATCTTGGTCGGAATAGCGAGAAAACGGCGGTAGATGGTTGTCATAAAATACACGACGGGGATAGGGAAGAGCGATGAAAGTGTTTTCGCGAAATAGCATGCCATCGAAGCGCGACAAAGTTTCGCGAGTCGACGCGACCCATTTTTACGCGAGCGCGATCGCGAACACGTACTTGGCGAAACGTAACAGCTGGCTGCATATTGAAATCTGATCTCACGTTACCAAACATCGGCCACACGCGGTTCTTCGGCGCGTGAAAAACCTCCCCTCCCGTCTTTTCTTCGATCGTTCGATTTCAAGTGGAACGTAAAAACGGCTGCTCCTTCGCGTATACGTGAAAGCTGTGGTTCCATACTTTGCGGACGTTATTTTCAGCGCGTTCGTCCTACTTGCAGTTGCCGTCTGCTCGCAGCAGGTTTCAGGTCGCACGTAAAAGTTCAACTCCCGATGGCTCGGGCTCCATCAGGACACGGTTTAATTTACAATTTACCGAAAACCACGCGGCGAAAACTTTGGAGCAGGGCAGAAACTAATCGCGCGTTTTGCCAAAGTTCCCGCCTTGGACGAGTCGTCGAAGCTTTCGCAACTTTGTGAATCGTCCGCTCGGCGGAGGACCACTGGCAAGATCATATCTCTTCCTTCCCTCCCTTTTTTTTTCGGTAATTATCTCCGCGCGACCGAGTTCACCCTGTACTGTTCAACATTGGCGCAAAAGTTTCGAAATTTATTAAACGACAATGATGAACTTACCTCGGTCAACTTTTACGATTATCGGTATCAACGCGAGAGTTTCGAAATTTATTAAACGAACTCGCTACTGCCAGAGTAATCTAGCGAATTTTTACATCAACGCGATTTCTACGTTTTTCTCTTTCTTTTTTTTCTTTCGTATATATTAAATAAAGCGAGGAAACTTTCGGAAGCTTCTCCCTCTGGCTGGATGACCAACTCAATTATTTCGTTCCCTTGCACGCGCGATAACTAATCGACAATTTAAATGGAAGGGAACTATCCGGGCTTTCTGGAACTTTGTTGGAGAGGAGATAGCGGCGGAGAAATTGATTTGCAACGAAACGGAAAAGGGGAAACTGCGTCCGGGTAAATAACGGCGGTGAAGCGCGCGATATCAGTCGGATTAATGATTCTCGGAGCAAACAACGAGCCGTGGCGGGCTAATAACGTCCCGGGCTAACAACAGGGCCAGAACTCGCAGGAATTGGTTTATTCCCCGGTGCTGGCCGAATGTTAAAGTGCATTACATAGATTTCCGCGCGGACGGCCGCGGTTCTCTCTCTCTCTCTCTCTCTCTCTCTCTCTCTCTCCATTCTCCTCGGCCCTCGGGGGAGAGGTAAGTTAATATCGTCGGCAGAGGGGTATCGAATTTACGCGGGAAAAGAAAAACATGCCAATGTAACTGTCCGGCTCGTTGCTTTTCCACGACAAAAACCATCAAAACTTCAATTTCCATCGGGTGGTTCGTTCTGTTCCCGCTAGTTTCTATTGTTCTTAGGTACGATTTGCAATGGTTATATCAATAGATCAATATTTTTGCTACGTTCTTTTTTAGCTTTCTTGATCGAAGATTATTTCATTCTATCGCTGAAAGTGATTTTAGTGGAGGTAATCCAGAAAACCGGGCCTCTTCAGGTGCAACGCTGATGCAACGAAAATTAGCGATTGGTCGGGTTTTGGGCCACGTGATTCGCGAGGGGGCGTGGCGTAGACCTCGAGTAGGAGTGGCGTTGTCTGGTATTGAGCGATCGCGTTTGTAATTTGTTTTGTGTCGATTCAAATGTTTGCATGTCAATTTTATGGCCAAAAAGTCGTCTTCATTTCCTAGTTTTCTAGTAGTCAGTAGCTTCTGGGCCTTTCAGTGAGATGAATCGTACTGGGGTACAAGTTGTGCAGTTTTTCTCTTTTTCTTTCCTTAATTGGACTCGAATGATCTTCCGATTTGAAATTTGAAAGTCGTTGCAGTTGCACGATGACGTGGAAATTGAGTTTCAGTCTCAGAAATTGAACGGGAGACGTAAACGTAACCGTGTCGACCGGTGATAAGTGATTCGCGATTATCCGCTAAATCAAAGGTCTCTCCTGTTTAAACTCTTTGGACAAGCGGCGACTCAATCTCTATTTTGTCCTGTAGACTCTGAGAGACTGAGTCCCCGAGAGACTGTTCCGCGAGTACGTTTCGGAACAAATGAATTTCGTTCGCGTGTTTGATACACAGTTTTCGGGAGATGAAATAGTTTTCACGTACGAGCGTCCCATTTTTTACTAATTGAACAAAACGATACGCTGCGCGAGTGCACGATGAATTTTCAAGTACGAAAGTGATATACGCAGCTCGTGCACGATTGTCCGGCAATCTGCGGGATATAAACTAATTTTTCATTTTAGAACAGAGGAGTCGAACCCACTGGATTATTAATGAAAAATGAAACAAATTCGATTACTCGTGTCACACGCGACAGCTACAATGCTAGTCACATTCTCCATTTTCTTTTTTTTTTTTTTTCTACAGAAAATTACATTTCAATTTTTCGCGCGCGGAAATTGTTTTTATTCAGTTTTGAAACTAAATACCTACGTACGTCCTCGTTCCTCTCGCAATACGTTTAATTTTGGTAATTTCGAAAGTTTTAGAAAATTTTGCTCTCTCGTCGTGTAACTCATTCTTCGATTTGCTTCTATCTTCAATCGTATCGTGTCAAAATTCATTTGGCGATCGTCGAATTCTACGAAACAAGGTAACTTTCAAATTATCCACGAACCTGCGATAAGCAGATAAGTTTTTCCCAGGAAATGAAAACAGGGAATGAAGCGAGCATCGAGCTCGAAACGTTCGTCGGACATTTGTAAAAAGAACGAATAAACTTGAGCGAAAGAGGTAACCGCTCGGCGAATAATTGTTTCGATCACGATCAACCTCTGTTGCGAGAGGTGTCGCTCCCCCTCTGCAATCCCACGGGAGGAGGCGGTTGTTTTTGCAAGAAATTGCGAGCCGTATCTTTTCCCCGGTTTCGCGAGGTCGTAATTGTCAGGGAGCTGCGCGAGCGAGGCTGCAGCCGAGACACGCCGTGTCCCGAAAAACAAGCACCGGGAAACCATCCCTCGGAACTGCCGCTCCGAAAATAACCCGGTGGCCGAAGTGGCTTCGTCGAATCATCCTATTTTCGTTACAGGCCAAGCCGGCTTACGAGTGCAGCCGCACCGCCTCCCCGCGGACGTGAAAAACACGTCCTTCCTCCGCGGGGTCCGCAGCGCGAAATTAACGGCACTAATGATCGCCGCCGCGGGGCCAGCGCGAGACCGAGTTAGAAAAATAATTACTCGGCTCGATGTCCCGTGAATATTAAGTTGGCGAGGTTTCGCAGCTGCGCTCTGTATCCGCGCGGATTAATGCCAGTGAAAGGGACAAATTAATCCCCTTCGCGTACCTGCAATTTCGAGAGCCGGCAACACGCGTGCAGTCGCTCGTGAAAGAGTTCGAATAGTTTGCGGAAATACCTTCATGAACGTATCAATCAGACAATCAAGCAAGTTCTTTCACGACGCAGAAATTTCTATCTCGACGAGTGATTTTTTTCTTTTGAAACAAGAGAGCCTGCGCAACGTCCATCGTAATTTGCATGCTGGACATTTGCGTCCTGTTTCGCAGGATGATCAAGAAAGTTTGGCGAATTTTTTAAAATTTTACAAAGTCGCGATGGCAACGAAGAATTGGAATCGGTGCTACTTTCAACAGCATCGGAGAAACCGGATTTGATCGAGACAAAGCTTCCTAGAAGGAATTAAGAGAATCAGTTCATTTCAAATTTCACAGTTTCAGCAAACAGCGGCGAGGAGGCGTTTGCGAGATAAGATTCGGTTTGTTGGCGCGTTGCGTTCAACGTACGTGTAAACGTTCCATTCACCGAAAGCGCGGAAAAGGATGGCGATCGACCGTGTTATCGTTACTCGGAACCCGAAGATTCACGAGCGCTCGGGCTCTGAAACTCATAGTTTGCCCGTCTCGCGTGCTAGTTTCGGTGAATTTCGAACGAGGTGTGTAACAATGCGCTCGATAATGATAACGCCAAGTTATCGCGGTGAACGGGCACCGAGGAGATGGAAACGGAGATGGGAGTCTTAAAGCGGAGATTGTTTGTTTCACCGCCAGGCAAAGTATCGCTACACCGTTGCCCGTTTCGCAAGTTTCGCCGACTCCTCGTGCGGCGGCGGGTAGTTTGTTCGCCCACGTGTGCCGCCGTTTCATTTCCCAAAGATTTCCTCCGGTCGCCGGAATCCCAGTCGCGTGCATCGTCTTTTCGCCACCTTAATGGAAGGACGAGCGCCGAGTCATCCTCGATCCCCGAAACGAAGATTGTTTTTCCACCGAGAAACTGACAGCGAGACTGCTGAGAAATTTCTTCGATAGATCGCGAGAGAAATCCAGTCTCTGATGGACGGACTTTGATCGTTCGTTCGCTGTCGTTCGAGCTCCTTTCCCGTCGAGCTGATCTTTTCGTTTCAATTTCGTGGGAAAGTTTGAGGTAAATTGAAAATACCGTGACATCGGTCGCGTTTCTATGTTTTGCAATTTACGCAGTTTTTTTTTTGGAGTAGTTTCCGAACCAATGTAGTTTTTCAATCACGGACCGAGCAAATTGCGATGGAAGTTGCAGTTGTAGTTTTGTTTCTTTTTTTTCTCCCTTTTCCTTTCGTGGATTAGTTACGTGTCGGGTGATGATCTCCAAAATTTCACTATGTAGGAAAATGTACATTCGGTGATTTGCTTCAATGTTTGGAGAAATATTTGTGGAACGTGTTGTACGCGTATATACACACGTACATTTTACACGCGCAATTTCTGGTTCATTGGGTTTGTCTGACGACGAACCGTGTTCGCGCCGCTCGGCTGGAAACGAACGCTACCGAGCGAAGGACGCGAGCCGCGTCGAGGGGCGCAGTCACTTTGAAATTTCCCGGGGACAGAGAAAAATAACGCGCGAAACGACGTTCGTCTGGGAGCATCGGATTATCCGTCACACTTGGCCCTGTTTGCATTTAGAGGCAAGAAAACTCCAACCCTCCCGCTGCATCCACCGGCTGCATTATCATCGCGAACAAACGGCGAGCCCCCGCTGTTATTCCGCGTTCGTTTCACCTCGGCACACGGCTATTACGGTCACCTCGTTCGCTCGCGATCAGCTCTGCCTTTTCCTTTGTTCTCTCTGAGAAACGCAGAGCCGATTTCTCCACTCTCCGGGATTAAGAGATGAGCTCGGAGCAAATTGTCGCAGCGTTTGGAATTGAAAAAAGTCACGTTGCATGTTGCCTGACAGAATGAACAAGCTAACTCGGAATTTCCTTTATACGGGAACGCGATGCTCTTGCCGGGAAATCGTCGTTGAATCGTTGGATTTTAAAGGGAGCTTCTTCCGAGAGAGACCTATTCTGAAGTGAATTCTTTCAAAATTTAGATTGTAATTTCTCAGTTGGCGCGGAGCGAATCTAACCCAGCAACAAAGTTGCTCAAGTACGAGTAGTTTGTTCATTCGATATATCTCAGAATTACGCAGATTGTTAATTTCATCTCCAACTCTTCAAATCCAGCGCATAATTACAAAGCTGAACAGGTTTACGAGTGAGCGAGGGAAATACAAATTCACGCGAACACCCGCCATCTTTTGCTCTGCTAAGATCAAAATCAACGACGGTCTCTCCGCTCTTCAACCAGTGTAATTTGTCCGTATCTGTAAGTGGAACACGAGTCTTCCAGTATAGCTCGCCCCTATCGATCCTGCGAAAGAGACGTCCGTCTCCAATCGGTGATTAGTATTCCAGTGTTGGCGTCATAAACCCTCGTCGTCCTGGATAGACACAGCGATCGCCTCGCGCTCGTCAATTTATCTCGCGGAGGGAACAAAAGAATCGACTCCTCTCCGTCTCGTCTTCGTCTCGCGGAGATTTCACGATCGCAGCCGAGGACAGTCACGTCGATCGCCGTTGATCGAAGACACTTGGCCCTTCCATTTGGACCAGTTTCCTCTCGACGGAGACTGGCTCGTTACCACAGGCGCGACGAATCCTCCGGTGCCCAGGGCGCACGTGATGTCGTTAAGTGGTTGTAAAACGGGATTGAACAAGAATCGAGTTCGCCTGGTTGCCTCCGCTGGCAAGTCTCCTTCGACTCGGCCTGTTACGCGCGACGTTCCACTCTCGGGAGGAAAAATCTGCGTTCGCGTTCTCATTGTGATTTCCGATTTCAAGGAAGAGCAAGTATATACGTATCTGCTGACGTCAAGTGTTTGCTGAAAATTTAACATCGACCACGAATGTAGTAAATTAGCAATTTTCCTATCGATTTTAGACTCGCGGCATGTAAATTAATTATTCTAAGCGTATAATTAGATCTTCCGCTCAGAGGCGTAATAGTGCTTTTCGTGACCGCGAAAATTTCCGACTTTTCGCTCGTCGGTGCACCGGTATTTATCCCGCGGGGGAAACGATGGAGTGCGCGGAAATGATCGTGCGCTCGCGACGGGTTTCAAAGACGAACGAGGGTGAAATCTCGGTCATGTTGATGGAGGACGTCTCATTCTTCCACTCGTTTGTTTCTCCAGGGGGTATCGGAAGAAAAGTCTGAGTTATTACGCCGGTTCTCCGTCGATGTCGAGCAGGGGGCTATGGGGGTTGAAACAATATCCCTTGCATTGGTTTGAAAGTCAGAGACAAAGTGTTCTCTCCTTCTCTCTTCCGAGCTCCAAAGCTCTTCTTTCCTTTCGCATTATTAAGGCCAGACATTGTGAGTTGCGGAAACTTTGGGCCAAGTTCGGCCCCGCAATATGCTCTTTTATCCTTCGCTTCTCCGCTCGAGTCTTTAACTTTCTCCTGAAAGACGACCCGAAGTTACGGGGAACGACACCCAAAGGCATTCTTTCAGAACACGTCCACCATCGGTCTCAGGATCTTCGAACTTCGCCGCTGTTGCATTTTTCCCGCACCGCTGCTGGACACGTCCGTTTCTTCTGCAACATCCCCTCTGTTTCGTTTTTCCCCCACCCCTGATTATTCTCGTCTTGCCGGTTCTCAAGTCGACGTTCGCAGAGTTACCAACGTTGGAGATTGTTGCTCCGCGCATTGGTGGAGCTGGTTGCTGGTCTTTTTTTTATTTTTAACACCGCAGACTGTGTAACTTTCAACATGTTTTTCGCACAACCCGAGGTTTTCTGACCTTCGAGGAGCGAGTCTTCAAAAAGAACTTCACTGGTTACACCAACGACATAATAACAGGCAAAATAGCAATGACATTAATTTTCAATTTCCCGCAAGCGCAGAAACATCCACGATCTATACGTCCGTACAACAGCAACAATTCGCCGATATATATCGATACGAATACATACGTATCTTTTTCGAACTCAATCCCCGTAAATGACGTAAATTTTTATTAAACGAAACATCGATTCGCAGCGTCAATGTTATTCGGCAATTTTTCCAGAATCTCCCGGAGAGTTCCACTCTTTTTTTTTTCTTTTTTTTTTTTTTTTTTTTT
>KQ435753.1:1462385-1481194 GCA_001276565.1 Melipona quadrifasciata | reverse complement strand
AAATCAGCCGCGGTACCGGGGCAATCATGGTAATTACTCGCGAGCATGTTCATTACAATGGCGCTCTGTACGAAAGCCAGGAGAGAAGAAGGAGCGCCTAGGAGCGGCTAGACTTCCTCCGCGCCTTATTGCGTCTTGTATCCCATTTCATTCTCGTCCAATAAAACGAAGATCGAGAACTTACAGCGTCGTCGCGACAGGGACACGTATTCCAAGGTAAAATCGCCTGTCTCTGCACGTACAGAGTGTGCCACGGTTTCACAGAAATTCTGGATTTTATCGCTGAAAGTGATTTTAGTGGGCGTAACCCAGAAAATCGGGCCTGCTCAGGCGCAACGCTGATGCAACGAAAATTAGCGATTGGCTGATTTGGGTCACGTGATTCGCGAGGGGGCGTGGCGTAGACCTCGAGTGGGAGTGGCGTTGTCTGATACTGAGCGATCGCGCCTGTAATTTGTTTTGTATCGATTCAAATGTTTGGGTATCTGGAAGAACAGTTGCTTCTGGGCCTTGGGTTGTGCAGTTTTTATGCATTTTTATATTTTTTGTACTTGTGTCACGATAAACACTCTACTTTGGATATTTCACGTATCCTACGAATACATACAAATTGCAATATATCACAATAGCTGAACGAGAAGTATTACCGATTAATCATGTCGTAGCTTTGTCACAATCTTTCAAGAAAATTCCATTGTGCAAACACCGCGCATGTAACTCAAAATAAATGTTGCAACAAGAAGAAAGAGTAACTCGAAAGACGAAAGATATCGATCTTCTGCACGAATAGAATGATCCGTCTGTGTTTTGACTAATGAACAAGTGACAATTCAACGGCTCGAGCAACAAAGCGGCACATCGCGCAACCACCGCCTCCCAGAGAAACTGAGTAATTCTTGATCTTCCATCACTAACCCGTCGCAAAGTCGTCCGTCGCCTCTCGAAAATTGATCGCGGAATTTCGTAGCGATACGGAGGGATTGCGTCGACACGACGCGTGCTTCGTTCCACTTGGAATGCCTCTCGCAATGCCTCTCGATTTCTCTGGCGTGACGCCGCTCGGGACAGCGGAGGCGGACGACGTTGAAAGAAAAATTCCCCCGGGGTGTACACGACGAGGTCGATCAGAAAAGAACGCCTTTGAATCGTTTCGCTGGCTCGATGTTTCGTTCGTGAGCGAGATCAGTTGTTCCACGACCCGAGATGAAAAGCCAGCTCCCCTCGCCAGCTCGCGAACAAACATACAAATGTTAATTTCCCGTTAATAATCCAGAGACATCGGCCAGCACCCGCGGGCGTTCGAGCGTTCCCGAGTTTCAGCCGGTTGTACAAACTTGTCCCGCCGTTGGTAGTAATTTCTCCCGAGCAAGTCGAAAGCAGAGTGAGAGGTGGCGCGGGTGGCGAAAGTACTCGGGTTATTAGACCGGCCCAGAGCGGTGGGTGTAACGTCCGAAGCCGTTTCGCCTCGTCTCTCCTCGCCTCGCCTCGTCTCGCCGGGAACAAGAAGATACGTCATAATAGACGATGTTAGTTTTTAATTACACATTAAACATTTGCACAGCCGTGGGGATTCGCGTTCGTTCCCACGAACGCTTTCAACGTTTCGTTTACGCCCTCCTTCCCTCCACCCACACCCACGAACACGGGGTCGCTCCTCTCTTTTCGCGCTCGATTCGTCGTTCGATTCCTTGCAATCCTCTCCCCTGTTTATATCCACCGGCTGGTTATCGCGCGTTTCTCGTATTTTTCCCTCCTCCTCCCCTCCTCTACGCTGCCGTACTCTCTCGGGAGTAACCCTTCCGTTCCAGAAGCGACTCGACGATGGAAACTTTTGTTTTTCCACTGCTTTGCCGCTGCAAAGCCCGGTGAATTGGGACGTTCGTTTCGAGGTGAGCACTGGATCGGGAAGGGATTCTTCAGATCGTTAACGCGTTAAGGAGCGACGGTAGCCAAGTGATGGCGACGACAGGGGAACAAAAAGTGTGACGCGCCGTGACGAAAGGGAGGAACGAGTCAGTCACGGTAACTTTTATTAGAAAAGTTCGCGGTGTCGCGTCGAATTATGCGGACGATGATCCTGCAGGAAGGCATCGATGGGTGCCTCTTCGAACGGAAGACGTCGGATGACCGTTCTCACGGTGAAGGAACTGACGGTGGATTTTAATTGTTTGGTAACTGGACAGTTCTGTCTGAGTTCAAACTGAGAGCTGATAAATGGAAAATGCTACTGGATTATTGTCGTACCGTGAATTACTTAAAATTGAAATTAAGCGAAGATACACGTAACAGAAAGATAATTATAAACGTAGTAATTATTAGCACACTTGTTAATTTATCACGCTAAACTTTCGTCTCGCGATCGTTCCCGGTTTTCATCTTTCCGTTTTATAATATCAGGTTGGAAATACATCATGAACAGCCGATACAATGCGCGTATTTACGCACCGAAATCTTCTTACGGCAGTATTTCACGCGCGTGGACAAGATCCTCGGGACCGGAGCTATGACAAACAGCGCGAAACCGACTTCAACAATAAATTATTCGAGTGCGCCTCGATTGCCAACGAGCAGATTGCACGGTCGGGCACGCGTGAAATTTCATTTTAATCCGATTTAAAAGGTATCCGCTGCGACTGACATCGACCACTTGTCAGTTAATTTAATTTAATAGAGACACCTGTTTTTCCGCTGTTAATCAGCGGAATTTTCTATCCACTTTTGGCTAAACAACCAAATAAATGAAATTTTCCGAGCTCGCGTCGCCTGTTGTTGCTCTCTAAATCGCTCAAAATAACACTGTAACAACAGTGACGGGAAAGTTGGCTCGACTCGCATCCCGAAACGACATATTTGAACCCGATACTACTGTAAATTTAAACGCTTTGTCAATTAAGAGCAAAAGAGAGGTTGTATGTTCGGCGATTATAATACTTGCTACGTACAAATACCTCAGCCGCTGAATTTGGATCGTCCACTATTTTTTTCAATCTTGCACTCTTCCTTTTCTATATTAGTTTACTTTTTGCAATAACAACTGTATAATAACAAATTTTGAAACAAACAACCACGTTGTCGAATATGGGTAACAAACACATGAATGATGGATAGTTCAAATTATGCTTGTACGATTAACTCTCATTCAAAGAATGATCTAAAAGTCAGAGTATTCTTTTCTTTCTTTCTTAATTTGATCATTGAAAGTGACTTTAGCGGGGATAAGCCAGAAAATCGGGTCTCTTCAGGTGCAACGCTGAATGGCAAAAAAGTCGTCTTCATTTCCTTCTGGGTCTTTCAGTGAGACGAATCGTACTGTCGTGCAGTTTTTCGAAATTGTCCGATGTGGATCCCCGTTTTGGACTCCGACATCCGCCTTGCGCGGCTCGTAGGTTAAACTAGCCAGCCAGGCTTTTATAAATCCTGCAGCACCGTGAAACCGGACCGGTCGGTATCGGAACTCGCGCCAGAGAGATCCGATACATCCGTCGGTTTCGCCATGTGGACGCGATTAAATCGTCCGGAGTGAAATTTTTACGAGCTGCGACTGTCTGCTCTGCTCGGGGATATCGCGAGACCGGGCCGTGTGTTTTGCAGACTATCGAGCCGGGCTCGATTGGCCGAAGAAAGGCTGGAACGTGGCCAACGCGGGTTCCAGAGGCCGCGAGTTTTGGCTGACCTCGGCTCGTCCGTCTCTCGAAGATGGATTTCCATCCCCTCGGGACCTTTGACCCCCACGATGTCGCGACCAGCTGCATTCTTCGCTCGCTGTGCAACCGTTTCGAATGCACCTTTTCCTACCGGCTGATGCAGAAGTAACGTTTAGAATCGTGATCATTTAAGAGCGACGTAGAATCTACTATTCACGTAGAATCCTCCGTGCGTACGACTTGCTGTATTTACAAATTTTGATGTCTGACTAAACGATTCAATTTTAGTAGCGTTTTATTCCAAGTACGCGGTGGCTAACTGTATAGATAAACAGATGACAGCGACTGACACACTGTTGCCGCCTGAAAGGGATCTCAGTTGTTTTGACATCCGCCGCTGGCTGTTTGTGCCGTCGATCGAGTCGTCTTTGCGAGGAAAGAACGTTCTCTTGCCGAAGTTCGAAATTCGACGAGCAAGGATATGCCGAGACGCAAAAAACTTGAGAGTTTAATTTGTCGACGCTGTTAGCTACTGTTACACCGGACAGCCCGTTGTTCGCGGGGCAAGTTTCGAAACTTGCCGGATCGCCTACGAGTTTCACACCGTGGCACGACAACGGTGGTGTACGTGAAAAGAAGCGCGTACCGTCTCACACGCGTGTTATCGATTTATCTCGAAGCAATTTGCGCGAGACCAGCCTCGTTGGCTCTTTGATCACCGGCGAGAGGAGGCGAGTTTAAAGACTTTGAAGCGAGCCGGCCGCGAGTGGATTCATAAAAGCGGATTCACCCCGTTGAATATAAGCTTCATTATAATATTACCCTTTGTAATGTGTTGGTCATTCCCTGCGGGTTCTCGCGATAATACAAAAGTACCCTGGCACATGCACGCTGGCTACGTGTACGTACGTACACACACGTGTACCTGTATATGGCGCGTACGACATATGTACATGCACAACACGCGCATTTCGCTCGTGTCAATGAGCCTTTTCGCTTTTTCCTCCTTTCCGCCGGAGCGAAATCCCCGGCCGACTATTTTTCGCCGCATTATTGATATTCCTCGCTGGCTCCTTCCCCATTGTGTCCGCGTTTCTCTCTGTTTACCGCTCGGCCGAGAGGTAATTTTTACAATGCCGGTGCATCAGCAACAATACCATTCTATACGGCTCTCCCTTCTCTCTTGGTCGTCGTCGCGGTATGTACATACATACCGCGTGTAGATTCGCGCGAAGATTCGCCGCGTGTTTGAAACGAGACAACCGAAATAAATCTGAATTATTTCACATGTATTCGAACTATAATTAAGTGGTTTAAAGTGAAAGTTAGAGTACTCTGAATTCGGACAAAAAGGCACGAGTCAAATTTCTGTCAAAATTTGCATAGTCTGAAATTTGTCTGAGAATCGCGAATTTATCGCCGATTTATACTCCAACGGAGAATTGCAGTTAGTTGTTTTTCTCGAAAGAAGAAAGAAAACGACTTCATCTCGCGTAGAATCCCCGAAAGGTGCTCTCAAATTTCCCATCTCCCGAACCTGCGTGAAAATCGAACGAGAATTTTGTACATTCTCGTTCAGTTCGGTTCGGTGCATCCCCCCGCATCGCGCGCTTGCGCATGGAGCTCGATGACTGAAAGGGATGACACGGCAGACAGATAGCGGCAGGTGAAAATTCGTGACAAGGAAAGAGTATCCGATAGATAGCACCGGCTTTACGTCATGCGTGAAAGCGTATCGCGCGGGAACAGCTGTTTCAACAAGGGGCCATCCTCCTTTCTCTCGTTGCAACCACCCTCTCGCAACGCGGGCGGCTGCCGTCGTCTCGTTCTGGTCGGCGTATTCGTTAGCACGTTCCGAGTCGAGGTCAAAGGTGGCCGATAGTGCGCCGGGTCTCACGGTTGCGTGGCTCACGATGCGCCATTGCTGCCACGACAGCCAGCCAGCCAGCCAGCCAGCCAGCCAGCCAGCCAGCCAGTTGTACGCTGTCGTGGCTCACGATGTTTCGTGCATTCGGATAATATAGGGGAGCCGTGAGTCACGGTTCTTAACTGCGGTGGAATTGCCACGATCACGGTGGTGGGTTGTAACAGGGTAATCCATGGTTAGGCTATTCGTACGGGCCACGAATGTATCAAGGCTGGCCTCGCATGGTGACCCGTAGATCACCACGTTGCACGGCGAGTAGACGGTCGCACAAATCAAAACGCAGAGCTTGGATGCTCGAGTTGAACTAATTAGTAATTTGCTTCGCAGCGGGTTCGATTGTTCGAACGAGGTTTCAAGAGAGGCGCTCGAACGTTTGATTTATTGCTAGGCTTGTTAATTTCTTTTAAGGGGGTACAGTTTTTACTTGTGAAAGCAGAAGTTTACTTTGTACGAGAGAAATTTGTTATTATTAAATTTATATAGATTGCGATGTTGTGTAACGGCTGATAGACGGTTGCAAGATAAGTTTTAAATGATCCACGTTTGAATACAGATTTTCTGAATTCGTTGAACCTGATTTTCTGCTCATCGAGAGGAAATAAGTCTCTCGGTTGTAGGAATATACTCTCAGTTGCAAGAAGATATTTTCAATTATAATTATTATTATATATAATTAATTATTTTTTAATAATTTAGTTATAATAATTTTTTATGATACAGTTATTAGCTTATAATATAATTAGTTATTTTTGCAACTTGTTCCGTGGATCTGGAATACGCGATGATTCCTCGTTCCTCCACCATTGCATTAAAGTTCCGTCCAACGAAAGTTTCCCGAAATACAGAATCGATTTCGATCATGCTTTAAAATTGAAAATTACGACATGTCGAAACCACAAGTTTGTACCGATCACCCGTTATCACCATCGCGACATTTTTCGCGACACAGTGGCGAATGTAATCGATAGCATCGTACTCGATCGCGCTTGTCGCTGGCCGCAATTAATTAAACCGAAATCGACATTATATGTGTCACGAGTGGAAATTGTTCGAGATCTGTTCGACACAGGCCTGCTGTTTGACATTAATTAAATCACCGATTTTCCGCCGCGCGTTGGAAATTCTAAAATCGATCGTCGACTTTTATTCCCCCTGGTAAAAGCCAGCCGTCGCGTCTAGGAAGATGCAACGTTAGATAAAAGTATCGCCTCTCGAGTATGATTTAACCGTTCGTTTAACGATTTTGCGTCCATCATTGTCGCGAAGCACGTTCGCTTGGCTAATAAAACGAGAAGAGAGAGAGAGAGGGAGAGGGAGAGAGTAGAAGCGACATCGTTGTCGAGCAAAGCGCGATCCATCAAAAAAAAAAAAAAAAAAAAAAAAAAAAAAAAAAAAAAAAAAAAAAAAAAAAAAAAATAAAAAGAAAACGACGAAGCTCTCTCTCAACGCTCCACAGGTACTTCGTTATATTTTTCGAGCCGCTTCGTTATTTTGTTTTTTCTTCGTTCGCGTCTGGCGATGAAGTTTGCTTCATTAGCTGTGTATATATAAATTTTGGAGAGCCGAGTAAGAAAAGGAGCTGGCCGAAAGACGGGGAGAAACACGAACAAACGAAGGAGGAGACATTGATAATGAAAGAGGTCGCGCGGCCGACGCAGGAGGCGAATTTTACGAGTTTACGATCGTTGCAAAACGTCTAAGTGGATTCCGTTTGCGCGACCACGCCTCTCGGCTTTCGCTGAATAAACGTCTGACAAGAAGCAGCGGGGTTACACGCGCGCGGATTAATAAATAGTATTTCCGCTGGCAACGTATACAGGGCGCCGCATTTTAATTCATAAATGCAATTATCCTCAGATGCGTTTGTTGTTTCAAGAAATGCTTCAAACGAGACTCGTTTGGTTTCAAAGGTGTGGGAACAACGCATCGTTGATTTTATTTGCAGATGGACATGTAAAAGAGACGGGTCAACTTTATATGTGTTTCGTCGAATTATATTTTATTAATTTTCCATTCGCATAAATTCCGAAAAGCCGCACTAAATATCGCACTAAATATTTTATACTGCACTAAATATTTTAACCACAGAGTCTGCAGTGAAAATTGGATCGATCGAATTTTTATTACCGACTTTAATTGTTATTAAGCGAAACGAATGCTATTTTTTTCCATAGCTAAAAATAACTTGTATAAAACATCATTTGTCTCTCCCCGTTCTAATCAAAAAAAGAAAAAAATTTCGTTTGAAAAATCGAAGTACATATGATCGACAAATATTTCGGTATATTTATACGCGTACAGTGTGCAGTGAATCATCAAATTCTCATTTTTTTTTTTTTGATATTTATACGTAATACGCGACGTGCAATCTGTTGGACAAGCATGAAAAACAAGGGAAGATACGGGCGCTATTCTTGCATTCATTTTCCCCTAATCGCGAACACAGCTCTGGAGATAATTGCGTTCTTAAACGCCGCGCGCCGTGTATACGAAGCGTAAGGAGATTAGGAACGTTCGCGTCAGACAATATCGCGGTTCTCGTTCCTGCTGGTTGCGCGAAACTGCTACTTACTCGGACGGTGGAAGGTGTTTAACCGGATAATTCGATCTCTCGCACGCGGCAAATGGTTACAATAACACCCAACGGACAAAGAGGGAGATAGAGAGAAAGATTATTAGAATCTCTCGTCTTTATTTCGTTCTCAATTAAAATTCTACGCGCACACAGGCGCGCTTTCAGCTTGCGCGCGGCATGCTCGGTTCGCGGAAAGCGAGCTGGCGATAACATCGCGGGCGGCTCGCTTAATTTCTCCCGCAGCCGGTAAATGAGCCATTCGTCAAAGGACGCGAAGAATTCAAAGATAACGGCTCGCTGAAAACTTTTGCGAAGCCCCTTTGCGATTTGATACAGCGTCCCGAGACGGGATATTGTCTTGCTCCAGTCTTGCAGAAGCCACCGCCAACCGCTATCAAATTAATTACCTCGAGCTAGCCAGCACGTGTCGTAGCACGGCGAAAGAGCGAAAGAATATACGCGCGCGAGTACGTCGGAGTTCGCATTGCGGAGTGCAAGTTGGCGCAAATTTTCATCCGTGGCCGCGACGATGTACGAACGAGCACGTGGTCCACGGGGTGCTCGGAGGAAAAAGTTCGCCAAAGTCGAACAGAGGGAAGAACGGTTGAAAACTGTTTCCTCGCAGGTCCGGCAGCGAGCGTTTTTCCTCGCGTCGCGGTTAGACGGTCGGCGAACGTCGCGCGCGAGCAAACTGCGTTCCTTGTTAAATTACTTCTCTATTTGCCGAGCGTCGTTCTCAAACATTAATTACGCTATTCGGCTGCTGAAAGTTCTCGACAAAAGGAGACGGCTTAGTAATCGGGGAGACGTTTTGGCAAATGAAACCGACGAGAGACAGAGAAAGAGAGAGAACGGAGAAAACTGACAGTTAAAGCGGCGACGAGTTCGCTGTCTCGATTAGTGCCAGCCATTATAAACGGGACGACGCCCGGGCACGTTGAAAGGAAGAAAGAGGAGCGACAACGGGGGCCGACCGAGTGAGTACCGTTGAAAATCAGTTTAAGCCCCGGCACGGCGAGGAGAATGCGTGGACCGCGGCCGCGCGAAGAGAGGACGGAATAATGGATGGTAGGCCGGTAGTGTCACGTGCAGCATGCCGAAACCGCCGCCGTCCACACGCTCTCCATGGTGTTAATCAAACGGCGTATGAGGTAACCTGCCGGAAAGGCAGTTACGTTGCTCGCAGAACTCCCCCGCGACTCCACTCGCTGAAAAGCCAGCCAGTTTGCAAAGGAACACGTATGAAAGGTACTTTGCTTAACTCGTCTGGCTATTTCGGCTCGCTGCGCACACGAGCGAGTCGTTCGTTCGCCGGTTACACGCGGAACCCGGTGTAACGCGGTCCTGTAAGTAGCCACCGTGGAAGCGCTTCGGATAGGGAATCCTTACACAGCGCGAGATCTATCTTTCTATGGACGAAGATTTCTCGGGGTTTGCTCGTATCCTCGCATCCTCGTATCGTTCAATTCCGAACGACGGTCTCGCGTCGAGAAACGGTCCGTCAGATAACACGTTTCAATATCCACGAGTCGGGGGGGGGGGGGGGGGGTGGATGGGGATATCGAGTCGGCACTTAAGTAAAAAATGCCATTCAGGATCAGCCACGCATCCGCTTCCCCTTTTCTCGGCGGATGGCTCGTTCATCATTACGGCGCGCATCTTGCTCGCGTTTCACAACGCGATGAAAGCGTCTTTATATAGATCCCGCTTGGCCACCTTTCTCCGTCCGATCCTCCGGATCGATATTTTTCAATAAATCGCACGCATCTTGTCGCAGCGACGATCTCGCGTTTCAATCACGTCGCGCGGATGATACTGCAAAGCACGGCAGCTTGGAATTTCGCAACGTGCACGTGGCAACGTTGTATCTCCTTCAACAGGCTGTCCATCAAAGCGTTAAGAGATGGCATACGTGCCAGAACACGGTGGAAATCATTCATCGCGATGCGCAAGTGGCAGAGGGGGCGGGCTTGGCCCTGCTCGGTTCTGTAATTCGGGAGACCCGATCATCTGTAATCCACGATCGCCGCCGTTCTCCACCGCCCGAACGGATTCGAGACTCGATTATCACACGCGAGATATTATGCTAGCTCCCGCTGACAGGTCTCCGTTGGCACTCAATCAAACCGCGAAGCGGATTGATGGAGTTCTCGTTGCCCGGCCATTGCCGCGCTTCCCCTGTCCCACTGCTATTACGGCCAATATGGTACGCGGTTTAAAGATACCCTGTGGAACCCGATTATCGATTTGGCTGGCCTAGACGAATCGAGTAAGGTCGATTATCGAATCGGCTGTGTCCGGATAATTACAAACGTAAATTGTCCAGTTGCCTGTATAATGGATTCCTCTTCAACGGGACCCGGCGGGGCGAATCTTCTGGAAATACGTGCCAATTATCGTTTATCGATCACCCATCGTCTTTCACCTTGACACGAGAATTTCTTTCGCTTCGCCAAGGAGGACAAATCCCGAATTGGAAACTTTTGCGACCGTGTGTGATCGATATTTTCAAATGTTGCAAGGGGTTAAAGTATTGTACGGCATTTTGACAGAGTAAACGGTAGACCGCGTTTTAAAACGAATGAAGATTAGTTTTTTTCAATAAAATTTAATAATGTCTGTAACCTACGAGTCATCTCTGAATCAACACTATGAATACGTATAAATATCCGCAATCTTTCGACGAGCGCTGACTGCACGCCCCCCAAAGTTTACCGTCAATTTCGTTCTAGCGATTTCCAACTTGCGGAACAATTTCCCTACGAGTTTCGCCATCGGGACAGTCGTACTTCGGAGTATGAATTTCGTATCTCGAATGAAACAACTTTCTGTACATTCACGAATGTATTCCAATCCACGTAAATGCCACGCGAGAAGCACGATTGTTCGTTTCAATGGCTCGTAAAAATCGCAACCGATCGGACGAGAGACGAACATTGCAGAAATGAAACAACAAGGCGGAGAATGAGAAGAAGCGAGCACAGGTGGAAGGGTTATGAGGGACGTGACGACGGGCGCGCCGGCGTCGTCGATGAGAGACCAATCGACGATGAAACGCGAACGTCGAGACGCGACGTTCCAGAAAATTTCCACGGCACTCCGGCTTCCTCCTCGCTTATCTCCACGAGTGGCATTTTATCAGGATATTTTGCAGAAAAAGCGGGCAAAAGGAAGAAGGACGCAACTCGTTGCCCCGTTTCCCTCACTTCACCGCACGGCAACGAGATAAAGTCAAACGAATACAATTACCCAGGTTTCGCAAAAAGTAGAAAAAGAAAAAAGAAAAAAAAAGAAAAGAGAAAACTCCCGCCTTCTAATTTGAAAATATCATTTTATTCGTCCGCGAGCCTCGAAACGCGATTCGCAGACAATCTGGACGGTGCAACTTATTGCTTCTTCCATCGGCGCGCGCCCGTGGCTCGGTATTTTCCCCGGGATTAATGGTCTCGATGTTGTTCCCGGCGTAACTCGCGTATCGCCGTGCCGACCGGGCAATTACCTCGAAGTAACTCGCGTAACGCTGCGAATTAATTAGCCCGACCGGTTCTCCCGAGAACGAACACACCTCTACGAGCGCACTTTTCCGTTGATTATTTTGTTCCATCGTTTTTGCCCGATTCCCCCGTGGAGTAGCTCGAAAGAAAAGAAAAAGAAGAAGGAAAATCGAGGCATCGAGACGAAAGATGTTCAAAGTTTCGCAAGTTGGAGGATAATGAACATTGTTATTCTTGGGAGTGGGTCACGTGTGCAACCGTTACTCGCGAGCCAGTTACACCCATCGCTAGTAACGTCGAACCTTTTCTCTCGGTGGAAACGATGAAAAGAAATCGGAGAACGTACCGTTAAGCGTACTCGCGAATTTACCAACGATATATCGAAAGTATTTCGCTATTGTTCCTCCTTTTTTTCTTTTTTCCTTTTTTTACGAAATATTTTAGGTTACGTCGAGAGGATATAAGGAACGCGTTGCAGGGAATATCGTCGAACAGAGCTTTGGTTCCTCCGCATCGGGCTATAATTTTCATCTTTCTCTTCTTCTTCTTTTTTTTCCTTTTTTTTTTTTTTTTCCTTTTTTTTTTTTTTTTTTTTTTTTTTTATTTCGCCGGGGAAAATAAGCACACACATACCGTCGCTGGCTGACGTGAATGGAAAAATTCTGCTCTGTTTGCTCGAGCAACTTTCGTGCGGCTCTCTGCCACGCCGGGTTAGCTGTTGTTCGTTTCACGGGGTTGCTCTTTGTTCCACGCACTAATAGCCACTCCGTACACCGAAAAACAATTTTCGAAGCTCAACATCGCGGAATGAGAGCCACTGACTCCCCGGAACAATCGCGATCGTGCCCTCCTTCTAATGACCTGATTATTGTTTCGCGTGTATTGGTTTTTAATCAGAACGGGCCGTGTGTTCCCCTAGAAATAATCCGGCAACGTAGCAGGACGAGATTCGTTTTTCGCGTGCCTCCGCCTATGCCGGGGTGGATCCTAATCCTTACCGATCGACCGGCGAAGCTCGCGCGCGAAAAACGTCGATACACCGATACACCGATGCGTTCCCGCCGATTTTTCCAGGAGAAGAGCGCATCGGAAAGGAAACGGGGGCAGGGGGGAGAGGGGGCCGGGTTACAGCCAGTTGTTTGTTCATTATCGACGAACCGAGTTACAGCCGGAACGTAAGTCCGGCTTCCGTGTTGCATTTGTAAAATAAATAACTGTTGCATTTCGAAATTGTTTCGGTTTCGCTGCGATGATCCGTTCGAGCGGTTCTCGCGATCACGTCAATATTTACCCGATTGTTGGATGAAGTATGGATCAAACACTTAATGCCTGATAAACGTCCCGGCTGCGTAACGCGTTCTGCCTCGCCGAAACCGAAGCGATATTCAACCTCCGAGAGAATTTCGGTTGCTTGCCTGGACGAAAGAATTCTGTCGGTACTAACTCCAAATGTTTGCCCCAATTTCGAGTCCGGCGGAATTGATCATTTGACGTTTCCGTGGCGATGAGAATCTAATTTTCGAGTCGGAAGTTTCTCGGACTCTCTTCGGTTTCAGCGGCAGATGGAAATTACTACTATGCAAGAAAGCGAGCAGTTGTAACGCTCGAGTTTGAAGCACGGTGTTAGATTTCGGAATTTGACCCGTCGAGGAAATATCGTACGCAGAGTACGAGTCGGCCACGCGAGGGAGTGTCAAAACCGCGATTGCCAGTTCGCCGCGGACTTTGTCCCGCTTGTCGGGCAAGATTACATCGGAGTCATTAAAAATGCCGCGGGAAGAATTACGCCGCAACATCCATCGCGCGCATTATCGGGCACGAACGGTGCCAGATAACGGGTGGCAGTCGCGGCAATTACAAAAATCGGCAGCCGGTTTATCGAGGCCGCGGCGGATGGATGATCGCGGAGTCGTTTCGGGTGGCAGGAATCGCGACGATCTGACCCCGTTATCGCGCGATAATGAAGCCGGCGACGAGCACACTCGGCTTATCGGCTAGCCGGCGGTCAGGTTATCTGGCCAACCGCGCCAGAAGCGCGGCCTCGGCGAACGCGCGATTGCTGTTTCCGCGAGCCACGCACGCCCGGGCCGGACCTAATTTGTTACGCGACCGCTCAGCTCCACCTACCACTTAATCGGTCTCCGACGACCGAGACAGCTGTCGCGAATTAATTTGCCTTGCAGGTGTCAGACGCAGAGCCGCGCCGTCGCGTTGTCGGGCCGGCCTCGACGATTCGACGACTTCCGGGATAGACCGCCGCGTTGGCGAATCGTCATTCGTTATATATGCGTGTTGCACCTGCTTCGAGTCGGAATTTTGCTGTTTGGGAAAAATTCAGAATCTGTCTCTTCCTCTTCTTAATTTCGTAAATTTGGAAAACGGAGATCGAGACACTCCTGCCTTTTGTTTTGTAGCGGCCTAGGATTCCTCAACTACCAGTTTCGAACACTGATTAGCACAAGCCGCAAGTGGGAGGGGTGACCATCCAGCCTAGCGGGTAGTTGCAATAACAAGCGTCTGGAGTAAGGAGTCCTGCTGCCATCAACCCGACTGATGAGTCTAGGCAGTGACTCCGAAACGCATCAACCAGTTTCTTCTCCCAACTGCCTAAAAGATCCCTTCCGTGCATTCCTTACAACGTTCGTTCCTTCAGTTTTTAACGCTCCAATCACGGGGAAGCAAGTGACGATTGAAAAGGAAGAAAGAGTCACGGAGCTAATGGAATGGTTCGACAATGTGAATTCGTAATCGCCTCGTTAATTTCCGACGGTGAAATACGTGACAGCAACGTGGCTCCCTGGTAATTACAAGGCACGTTCGTCCGTGTGTAGATTTTCATTCGCGGGAAATTCGCGGCAAGAGCTCCGCGTGGAATTCGACTTGGTTTTCGACGGGGAAAGAAGTTTGGATCCGAGGAGGAGCGGGCTCGAGAGATCGGATGTGACGACAGAGAGAGGACCCCGTCGCGCCGGTGCTCGAGAGTGCAGCCGATGCTCGTGCGCCGCTAAACGTTTCGCGAACAATACCCGAACTGTTAATAATCGAACAATGAGCCAAAGAGCCACAGGCAATCAGGGACGGTCGTTAATTTCAAACTGGGCGTGATACTCTAACGAGCTCGTCAAGATAGCTTTGTTGAAGCATAACTTATATTCGTTAGGAGTTGAGTAATTAATATTATGTAGCACGGTGGAACAATGGCTCGTTGAAAGTTTGGGAATGCCCGTCGTTTCGATACTGTTTGTCGGCCTGAATGCTGATGGCGTCAGACTGTCACTCGCGCTCCCCCGCGTTTTCTTTCCACGTTCGACGAATTACCGTAATTACTGCAATTAATTGATTATGAGAGAGAGAGAGGTCTTTCTTGCTGTGCGCTCGAATGGTTTGCTTCTTGCAGTTTTGCGGCAAAGTTTCGACCGATATTTTTCGATCGTTTGACGCACGGAACGGCACGAAACGACGAAAACCGAAAAATAACATCGCACAACTCTGCAATTAATCGAACTGAGCTACATTCTCTGTACCGAGAAAGTCGAAAACTTTTTCAAAAAGTCGAAGATTGAAGCTTTTATCAAGTTTCTTTAAAACAGAGCGAAAGCTCCGTTTTCCTTTTGCTCAATTTCGTTGGTATTCCACCGTTCTCAAAGAGACGAGAGAATTGCACGATTCGAACGACCGGCATCAACGGAAAATGTAAGCACGCGCGGTGTTTTATTTTACTGGTCCGTGTTTTATTCGTTAAAATTCGGCGAGCAGTTTGGAAAGGCGATACGCGCGTAAATTTCGACCTCGACAAGCTCTCGGATCTCGGTGTGGGACGGTAATGCTTGCGGTCGCGGAGGAATGCAACCGAGAAACCCTTAGAACGCCGTTTACAACGATCTCTTGCAATTACCATCGCGTTGGCCCCCTGTTCTCTCGGTGAGATCAGTCGACTGACAGGCGTTCCGCTTCGGTAATTCCCCCGGAACCGTTTCGTATGCCAAAGAATGTCATTAAAGGCGCTGTTAAAGGGTCCCGAGAGCCAGCGCCAAACATCTTGGGAATTTTCTTGACCAACCTCCGCGATAAAGGCGTTTCTCCGGTCGGAGACAAGAAGAGAAGAGGAAAAAAGGAAAGAAATATGAAAGCTTCCGGCCGTTGAACGTCTTCAACGTCGTGCGACTCAAAGGCAAGATATTTTACCAATTTTCGTTGTTTCGTGAATTTATGTCGTTAGAAAAATACCAGACATTTTTTCACAGCTTCGCATAGTGTAGTATGTGTCTTTGTACGTGTACTGTTCAAATGTGTCAAACGGATCTGAGTGGCTATAACATGTCGCGCATGTGTGGCTCTGGATTGTGAATTTCCTGTAGTCACACATACACTCTCGCTCAAAAGTCTCTTCTCTTGGGAAATGTTTACTTTTAACTTTCGGTACTTGTCGTGTACACGTATTTCGTATTAATGCATTAGCAGAGTCTTTATTAAATAGTTACATTGCACTATTTTTATTATAAAAAATACAGTACTTGTCCTATGATTACTGAACGGGAGCGTACGTCAGACATAATTGAAACAACAAAGATAAAAGTTTTTAAAATAACGCTAGCAGAAATGATAACGATGAAAACGCACGTTTGAAAATGTATATTGTTTTACAATTTTTACAATTGCGACTAATTGCGTCTGACAGCAAACTCATCAACATCCAATATTTTGAAATGCCGGAGTAAACGGCTGATAGAATTGACCAATATTTTATTTACTCATGGAGGGACAACGTATGCACGTACTTCATTCACCACACGCCGGGTGTCCCTATGAGTGGACAGATCTCTTACCGTCGTGTATCTTTGTTTCAAATGAAAGGCGAGTATCGTCGGCTGTCAATATTAATCCAAGAGCGCATCCCGGTCCGGTTGCACGTCGGGAGCGCACAATGTAAACTCATATTTCGCGATGCACGACGCAACCGTGCATAAATCTTTCGCCGTCCGTGGATAAATTATACGGTAATGCGTCGAAATGGCGGGACGTCGTCTTGCCTCGCGGACGTTTCTTTGGCCCCGTACCAAAAGTGCGCTGCACTTTCGAGTGGCCGGCAAATATCGCGTTACCGGACCACGATTCAAACGTCACCGGGCAATTCTTCAGCCGGCAATTCTTTAGCAATTTTCAAACAGTTTAATTAATTGCAGTTTCGTGTACCACGGGGCGGTCGAACTATGCGCCGAAATATCTTTCTCCCGGAAAATTGAAGGCGCATTTTTGTCTCTGTGGTTAGAAGCGTCGTAAGCACGGTGTCGCTCCAAGTATTTCGTTCGCAATCACCTCCCTTTGGTTTGGTTCAGTTTCGAAAATTAATTTGGAAATACACGGTGCATGTTTCGCAGAATTACTCGAATAGCAAATCATTCGTTATATCAATAAACGCAAGTATTTAAACTAACAGTAAATGCATCCGTTTGCGATCTTGTGGCTTGCTACGCGCCGATTTCATTTTGTAGCCTTTGCGTCTGTTCTTTGATTTCTGAATTTTATCGAAATAATAATCACAAGAGTCTTATTTCGTTGCAGTATCAAAGAAACACCTGGCAAAAATAGCTTTTCATTTTCTATGTCTCAAGCACACTTCTCGAACGGAGTTTTGCGAATTCTCCTTCGCCAACGTTGTCGAGGCTACACGTCGTTGTTTCCCGACTCGAAGCAATTTCCATAGGCGAGAACAAAATAAATGCCGATGTACGTCCAAATATTGACCGAAGTCAATTATTTGCACGAAGGGGAACAGCTTTCCATAACTTGTTCGCACTTGGTCTATTTGTTCAATTAGTGGAGGGAGTATTTGTCGCGGCTGGAGGAGATTCGCAGCTAGCTCTAGAACGCTAGACTGTTCATTAATTTTCTAATTGTTCTCGCAGAGTGCGCTCTCGCGACGTTTCTGCATGAAAATATGGCGATTAATCCAAATTTAAGTAAACGTCCAGTAAAGAATGTCGTTTGATCGATAGAGCTGGAGTAACGGTACGCTAAATTACAACAGCTGTGTATACGATAATCTTTTAATTTAAATTTTATCATTTCTAATCTGAATCTTGTTCCAAATCATGGTCAAAGTAAACAACAAATGCGAATTAATATTTCCTCGCACGTTTCAATCGAAGTGATCGATCTCGACAATTTTGCTAATGTCACGACATTGATCCTTTAACTTGAGATTTCAGAAATATTTTAATACCTACAAAAGTGTAGAACTCTCTCCGGCGAGTTCCAACGACCCGAAACTCGAACCGATCGATTTACGAATCGTTTGTCGCAAACTAGCGAAATTCGGAATCTAATCGGAGAGTATCCAATTAACTTATTTCATTCTCATCCGTGAAACGCGGCCGTTATCTCGGCGCGAGTTCGATAAAACAGGCGAGCTCCCTCTGCCGTCTGTGGAATTCGAGCCGGACAGTTTTCGTGCCCGTGAGTCGTTTCCGCTCTAACCGGATTATTTAACGACGTAATCGGGGGGGAAGGACAATTCATTACACGCAGGATTTTCAACTATCCGGTAATTTGTTTTGTAAATTTGACGAGGAGCATGCTGTTGATAGACGCGATGAAACGCTCTTCTAATTGCCGTCGCTTCTGCGATACGAATTCCTGCCCGAGCGCTGCGTAATTTCAGGCTTACGCGACGCCACTCCGTTTCATTGTCCCTCCTGGTTTTTCGATCTTCTCGCGAATTTTTACGCATCAACCGGGGAAACTTTTCAATGGAAAATTGCGCGGAACACGCACTGTGCGCGAAAGGGAATATCGCATCGTATTTTCTGTAATATTCCGTCACGAGAAATCATTTTTCATCGAACTTCTATTTTTTTCAAATCCACTGCGAAAGTCCGCGCAGTTAAACATAATAGATACATGGAGTTTCAGAATCGTGGAAGCTTTTTTTTTTCTTTTTTAATTTTATTCCATGGATTTAAAAAAAAAAAAAAAAAAAACGAAACATTTCGGGGGATTTCTGCGGATGGCTGTCTATAAAATGTACAAGTGAAAGCTTGTTCCTCTTGTTTCGTGTTTCTCGTTACGCCGGCTTTGTATCGCGGCGATAAACAAAGCAAACAAACAATCGCAATTTCACGTGCCTTTGCACGATCGATCGGTCTGCTAACGCTCCACGCTGGAAAGTG